>JACEIK010000581.1:378059-389841 GCA_018107945.1 Datura stramonium | reverse complement strand
TTATTGAAGCATACATGATACTCCTAAAATACTTAAGAAAAATGTTACCAAATCCTTAACAAATTCTCTGATAAAGATCAAAATGTTCTAGGAGTTTTTCGCTTCTTATTCTATCTTTAATTTAATCGCATTTCTTTTGTTTTCTCTGAATATTGGACTATTATTTCATTCTTCAGCTCTGTATCATTTCTATACTCAAGTTTAAAATAGGTTATCTGAAAAAATGAACGAATATAAAATGAAAAAGTTGTTAGATGAGAATAATAATACCTAACCCTTTTTCATACTAATATAACAACTCTTTTAAAACTCATCATCAATTAAATTTTGTTTAAAATGAAGAACACCTTACATGTTTCTTCTAGTCCTTTTTAATTTAAGAAAAAAAGTTATAGCATGGAAGAATTGAGAAGATATTCAACTAGTGAAAAAAAGTAAATCATACCTTACTTTCGGTGGAGTGTTAATGTATGTTTTCTCCATGTTGTCAATATTTGCTAAAAAATAATCATATTTCGCTAATTTCTAATGATAAAAATAACATTATTACTTGAGAGATCAACATTATATTAATATTTAATTATGTGATAAAAAATTTCTACCGTATCTCCTTTCAACTTGGACTAAAAAGTTGATTGCCTGATACATCCAATTTATGTTGAGGGGAGATGAATAAAATGCAAAAGAGAATCAGTAGGTAAATGATATAAAAAAATTAAAGTAATGAATATAAATCATAAATGCAACATACAATTAGATTCAAAATTCTATAAAGAAAGTAGGATAACCAAACAACAACAACTTTATATTAATTAATTATAAATTTTGATTAGCAAAACTAAATTCAAATACTACAAATCTCAAAAATTTTGTAATGCCCCAGAAACTCAAAATTTAATTTCGGGACTTAAATCAAAAAATTCGAAAAAAATACAGAAAAGCTTCTGGACGACTCATCTAATGAGTCGTTAAGTGACCTCACGACTTGTTAGGTAAACCATGAGAAGGAGGTTTAATAACTTAAAGAGAGGAGACAGTGTACCCAACGAGGGACATCATGAGTAGTGGTCACTAACCACGACCTGTTAAGTCATTCGTGGTCAAGCCTGAGTTGGGAATATAGCTAGTTGACCAGTGTACTTGACGAGTGGGTGCAACGAGTCGTCATCTGTGCGAACAACTCGTTATGTGACTCGTTACTGGACTTAGCATTAAATCTCCAAAATGAGACAGTGTGGTCCACGACTGGTGACCACGAGTCGTGGTTATTAAGCACGACTCGTTAGGTCCCTCGTAGTGACCTACTGAGGATCCCAGGCAGTGTACCTGACGGGAATGACCACGAGTCATGGTCAGTCACCACGACCCGCTGGGTTACCCATTAAGGGCACCTGACAGTTCTTCCCAGCGAATTTTTAAGGGCTATTTAGTAATTTCCTATTCTCCTAAGCTTTAAACCACGTCATTTTGGATGAAAAATTAGACTTATTAGGGGGTTTGGATGGTTCCTCCCCTCATTCTCACGTTTATTCTCAGGAAACTTATCGAAAGTTCTCTCAAGAAACTCTCAAGCAAACTTAGGGTTGTTCTCCATTGCAGCAGTTCAGGTCCTCTTCTCTGAGAGAAGTTTTGTCAGGTATGTGGGAATTCAACAAGGGAATTGTCCTTCCCTTGTGTTCCCCAAAATCTTCCCATAATGTCCCTATTAGTTTAGCCTTGAGATTTTTGAGTATGCAGAGATTTTCATGTTGATTCTCGTTAATTTCAATTGGGTTACTATCCATGTTTATTACTCATATGATTTTCATCAATTCATGAGTAAATAGTTGTTGTTATTGCCAAGATGATTTATAGCCCTAAATTTTCGAGTAAAGACTATTGCGTATTAAATTCCATCTATTTTGTAAAGTAAGTTTTTGGGCTGAATATCCTAGAAATTCTTATTATATATATATAGGTGAGAAATTTTTTTCCTTGATGAGAATGATTTACTCTTGTTGGATGAAACCCCTTTAAATTCTTGAAATTTCGTCATATTATGAAATTCCTGTTTTTTTTGGAATGAGTTGAGTTCTCTATTAGATGCTAGTAGTTCGGACCAGTTAGAACGTAGAATCTCTTCAGAATCATTCATAAAATTGTCAACTGATAAGTTTGACTACAGTCTTTTTCCGAGGTGTCAGTGGTGCCTCTCAGTTATCAGAACCAGACTCAGATTATAGTTATTTGGTCCATTAGGCGGTTATTACATTTTAGATTTATAGCTCTGACCATCCCCAGGACCCCAGTTTAGTTTACAGTTTGTTCTTAGACGGTTACGACGCTTTCAGATAAGCAGCTCTAACCAGTCTAGAACCTAGTTTCAGAATCTGGTTCGATAAGACTCTCAGCGTACTTTTAGTTACATGTCCCTGACTAGTCTTGGACCCCAGTTTCGAGTCATCAGCCTAGAAGTTCAGTATAGGTTTCCAGTGGGAGTAGGACTTAGCACCGAGTAGGCTGGGGTTCCAGTGCACCCAGGTTTCCAAAACTACGTTGCCAGCGTAGGTTACAGTATTACTTAGTTTGATTGGCCCCAGACTTTTGTGATCACCTAGTTCATGCCTTTATACCCTGGCAAGGTTTATTGGATCCTGCCAGTGGGGTGTATACATCGAACTCCACGTCTAGCTCACATAATTAAATGTCGGTTATAGACTCTCCCACTAGTCAGTTAGTCCATGCCTAGATTTCTCATTCCAGATCAGTTCAGTGTAGTATCTCAGATTCAGTCTTTCAGATTTAGGGCATGTTTATGGCCATCAGCTAGGGTCATTATTGATCATATCAGTATATTCTAGTTATATCAGCTTTCAGTATTTTCAGTCGGTCATTTCATGTCACTTCAGTTCAGTTACTAGTTCTTTAATGTTATTTACATCTCTCACGTACTCAGTACATTCAAAATACTGACGCATACTTTTATGCTGTATGATTTCATGATACACCTGCAGGTTCCCAGATTCAACAGTGATAGTCATCAAGTTTCAGCTCATCATCAACCGTGTTTTGAATTTTGAGTCCTTATCATTTGAGGGCCTTATATTTTACTTTCTAGTAGTCAGATACAACTTTATTTTAGATTTAGAGTTAGCTAGGGGCTTGTCCCGGTAGCTCATCATTTAGAAGTCTTTCAGACCTACAGATGTTCAGATTGCATGTTTTAAGTTTTATTTTAAATTTTCATAAAAATGCTTTAATGTTATGACTTAAAATTTTCGTTGTGCTTGTTTTACCCAGAATTCTAGTGAATGATAGACCAGGGGTTGACTTGGGGTCACTTGTGGCTTCAAGTACCGTGTTACGTCTAGGGTGTAGGCTTGGGGCGTGATAAAACTTGGTATCTGAGCCCTAGGTTTAGAATATCCTCGGAAAGTTTGAAAGCCTCATCGAGTAGAGTTTTTTTCAGGGGTGTGAAGCGCGCCAAACTTATGACAAGGAGGCTACAAGATGTTATTAGAAAAAATTTCCTTTTGTTCATATTCCTTATCGTGCGTTAAATTTCAATTCCATAAATGCCCTTTTAACTCGTTCTCTATGTCATTTCAGTGAACCATGCCTCCTAAACGCGGTAACGGAAGAAGGGCTGACAACGCCAACAGACCTACCCCACCAGCCCCAATAGCCCCTCAGGACGACACAGTGTCCATTGCAGAATTCAGAGTGGCTATCCAACTGCTCGCTCAGACAGTCACCAACCAGGTGAATCAGCAGGTGGTTCCAGTAGCCACAAATGGGTTCGCGACAGCTGCTCGGTGTGGGATTTTACTCGGATGAACCCTCCAGACTTTTATGGAACAAAGGTGGTAGAAGACCCATAAGGGTTTGTAGATGAGATTAGAAAAGATCACCCGAGTTATGGGTATCAGTCCCTCTGAGAGTGTCGACCTGACTACCTACCAGCTAAAAGGGGTAGCCCAGGTGTGGTATGAGCAGTGGAAGGAGGGGCGGCCAGCGGGAGCAGGACCGGTAGAGTGGGAGGAGTTTCACACAGCTTTCTTGAACAGGTTTTTCCCTCGGGAGCTGAGGGAGGCTAAGATGGAGGAGTTTATGAACGTGCGAAAGGGCAACATAACTGTGGAGGAATATTCTCTGGAGTTTACTAGGCTGTCTAAGTATGCTCCAGAAATGGTAGTCGAGCCAAGGGCTCGCATGCTGAAGTTTGTTAACGGAGTGTCAAACCTGGTCCTCAAGGAATGCAGGACGACGATGCTAATCAAGGATATGGACCTCTCTAGCTTAATTTTGTATGCCCAACAGATTGAGGCCGAAAAGCTAAAAGATATGGAGCGTAATAACAAATGAGCAAGGACTGGCCCAGTCAGATTTCAGCCATCAAAGTTCTAGCTGTAGTAGCCGCCCACAGCAGCAGCAACAAAAACAACAGAGAGCCCCAGCACCTAGTTCAGCCAGTGCCCCAACCTTTCGCTCTTGCCAAGATTGGAGGAGTGGGTTATCTGGCACTCAGTCTCAGGCCCCACAGTATTGGGAACTAGTATCCAGCTTGTCTCAAGTGTGGTAGGAACCACCCAGGCGAGTGCCTTCAGGGTTGAGAGGGTTGTTTTAGTTGTGGACAGCTCGGACATCGGCTTAGGGAGTGCCCATTAGCCGGGCGAGGAGACCACAATCCACCACATCATCAGCTCCAGCAGGCCGATCAGCTCAGCAGGCCATCACGTCAGGTAAAGATGGCAGTCAGCGCCAAAATCGCTTCTATGCTCTATCTTCCCGTCAGGATCAGGAAAGTTCGCCCGAAATAGTTACTGGTATGTTAAGACTCTTCCATCTAGACGTGTATGCCCTCTTAGATCTAGGAGCCACTCTTTCGTTCGTGACTCCCTATATAGTAGTCCAGTTCAACATCAGTCTAGAGGTCCTCTCAATCATTCTCAGTCTCCATCCAGGTTGGCGAGTCAATTAGAGCCCGCCGAGTGTATAGAAACTGCCCAGTCTCAGTCCTGAGTAAAGTTAGTCCAGCCGATCTTCTAGAGTTAGACATGGTTGACTTTAACCTTATTCTTGGCATGGATTGGTTACACTCCTGTTGTGCCTCAGTCGATTGCAGAACTAGAGTTGTCAAGTTTCAGTTTCCAAACGAGCCAGTGTTAGAATGGACGGGCAACAGTTCAGCGCCTAAGGGTAGGTTTATTTCCTACCTTAAGGCCCAGAAACTCATCTCCAAAGGATGTATATATCATCTAGTTCGGGTTAAGGATTCCAACTCTGAGACCCTAACCATCCAGTCAATTCCAGTAGTTAGTGAGTTCCCAGATGTTTTTCCTGAGGATCTTCCCAGAGATCCCCTGAACGGAAAATAGACTTTGGAATAGATCTCCTCCCCGATACTTAGCCTATCTCCATCCCTCCTTACAAAATGGCTCCATCTAAGCTTAAAGAGTTGAAGGAGCAGTTAAGAGACCTTCTTGACAAGGGTTTGATCAAACCCAACATCTCTCCCTGGGGTGCTCCGGTGCTATTCATGTGTAAGAAAGACGGTACCCTCAGAATGTGCATAGATTACCGTCAGCTGAACAAGATCACAGTTAAGAACAAGTACCCTCTACCCAGAATTGACGATCTATAACTTCAGGGAGCCAGCTATTTCTCTAAGGTCGATCTTACGTCAGGGTACATTTAGAACTCGGTATGGTCACTACGAGTTTGTGGTGATGTCCTTTGGGTTACGAACGCCCCAGCAGCTTTCATGGATTTAATGAACAGAGTCTTCAAGCAGTATCTAGATATGTTCGTCATTATATTTATCGATGACATTCTAGTATACTCTAGAAATGAAGAAGAGCATGCCAATCACCTAAGATTAGCACTGCAGACATTCAGAGACTGCCAGTTATTTGCCAAGTTCAGCAAGTGCGAATTTTGGTTAAAATCCATTACTTTCTTAGGTCATTTGGTCTCCGGTGAAGGGATACAAGTAGATCCTCATAAGATAGCAATAGTGAAGGATTGGCCTAGACCTATCTCTCCTACTCAAATCAGGAGTTTTATGGGCTTAGTGGGTTATTACCGACGGTTTATAGAAGGTTTTTCCTCCATAGCATCTCCTCTAACTAATTTAACCCAGACGAATGTGAAATTCCAGTGGTCGGACGAGTGCGAGAAGAGTTTCCAGGAGTTGAAGACTCGACTCACTACTGCTCCAGTGTTAACCTTGCCGGAAGGATCTTATGGGCTGGTTGTTTATTGTGACGCTTCCATAGTTGGACTCGATTGCGTTCTGATGCAGCGGGGCAAAGTGATAGCCTACGCTTCCAGACAGCTCAAAGTTTCGAGAAGAATTATCCAACTCATGACTTAGAGTTGGCAGCGGTGGTATTCGCGTTAAAAATATGGAGACATTACTTGTATGGAGCTCACGTGGATGTGTTCACAAATCACAAGAGCCTTTAGTATGTTTTCAGCCAGAAGGACCTAAACCTGCGTCAGAGACGGTGGTTGGAGTTGCTAAAGGATTATGACATGAGTGTGCTGTATCACCCGGGTAAGGCCAATGTGGTGGCTGACTCCCTAAGAAGACGGTCTATGGGAAGTGTGGCTCACATTGAGGAAGACAAGAGGGAGTTAATGAAAGAAGTTCACAGGCTAGCCCGGTTAGGGGTGCAGTTGGTGGATTCAGCTGAAGGTGGCGTGGTAATGCAAAGTGGGTCAAATTCATCCTTGGTAGTTGAAGTCAAATCCACACAGGATGAGGATCCCATTTTACTTAAACTTAAGGGAGCAGTCCTCAAAAAAGAAATAGAAGCTTTCTCCCAAGGGGGAGATGGGGTGCTCTGTTACCAGGGCAGGTTGTGTGTACTAGATGTTGGTAAGTTGAGACAGCAGATACTGGTCGAGGCACACAGCTCGAGATACTCTATTCACCCCGGTGCTACTAAAATGTACCGCAACTTGCGGGATATTTACTAGTGGAGTGGCATGAAAAGGGACATCACTGAATTGGTAGCACAGTGCCCGAACTGCCAGCAAGTTAAGGTAGAACACCAAAGACCTGGAGGCATATCAAGATATCTGTATACCTATATGGAAGTGGGAAGAAGTAAATATGGACTTTATTGTAGGTCTACCCCAGACTCACTGGCAACATGATTCAATCTGGGTGGTAGTAGATCGGATGACTAAGTCAGCTCATTTCCTCCTAGTCAAAACCACATACTCAGCTGAGGACTATGCCAAACTTTACATCCGAGAGTTATTCAGACTCTATGGGTGCCCTTGGCGATCATTTCAGACAGGGGAACACCGTTCACCTCACACTTTTGGAAGTCCTTTCAGAAGGGAGTTGGTACTTAGGTCAAACTCAACACCGCTTTCTACCCGCAGACCGATGGGCAAGCAGAGCGGAACATTCAGACCCTAGAAGATATGCTAAGAGCGTGCACAATTGATTTTAAGGGTAATTGGGATGACCACTTGCCTCTTATCGAGTTTGCGTGGTACAACAGCTACCATTCTAGTATCCAGATGGCCCCATTTGAAGCATTGTATGGTAGAAGGTATAGATCTCCTATAGGGTAATTTGAAGTATGTATAGGTATTATATTATCATATGTTGATTTTGGCTCCATTGTACGGAAGCTTTCACTTCTCTCCAGTCAAAATTCGTTTATTTGCATCAAGCTTTTGAGGGGCTCATTCAAGGCTTACTAGAACTATTACTCAACAGAAAATAAAAGATTTAGTTTCGGCTCATCGGGATAGGGATAGGAAAAAGAGAGATTTCAAATTCTAATTGTTTAATAGAATGGTTAGTTATAACTAATGAGACATTCCTCCGCTTTCAGGCGAAAGTGAAGAGCCAGAAAGTTCAGCTCATTCGAGAAAGGTTGAAAACAACTCAGAACCGCCAAAAATCTTATGCTGATGTGCGGAGAAGAGAGTTGGAGTTTGCAGTTGATGACTGGGTATACCTGAAAATTTCTCCCATGAGATGGGTGATGAGGTTTGAAAAGAAGGGGAAGCTCAGTCTGAGGTATGTGGGACCTTATAGAATTTTGAGGCGTATCGACAATGTGGCCTATGAACTAGAGTTACCTTCAAAACTAGCAGCTATACATCCAGTTTTCCATGTGTCACTTCTGAAGAAGTGCATCGGAGATCCAACCCTCAGTTTTTCCATTGAACAGCGTAGGAATAAAGGATAGTCTCTCATATGAGGAGGTACCAGTCCGTATCCTTGACCGTCAGGTTCGTAAGTTGAGGAATAAGTAAATAGCTTCAGTCAAGGTCTTATGGAGAAATCAACATGTTGAGGGAGCTACGTGGGAAGCCGAAGCGGATATAATGGCCAAATACCCACACTTGTTCTCTACCAACTCTGTTGTAGCTTGAAATGTTAATTTTGCCTTAGAACCTATTCTAGTTGTTGAATTCAATTCATGTGTATAAGTTTCTTTTACGATTTTGGATGTGTGTATCAAAAGTAAATTCAATTCAGTTATGTATTTTGAAACGAAGGTAGTCATTCCGGCAGCTTTGGAATTAAATGAGCAGTATTTGAAAAGTTGATTGCTATTGTTCTGCTTCCTATGTGTTTTCTAACATTCGAGGATGAATGTTTTCAAGGAGTAGATATTGTAATGCCCCGGAAACTCAAAATCTAATTCCGAGACTTAAATCAGAAAATCTGAAGAAAAAAAAGCTGTAGAAAAGCTTCAGGACGACCCATCTAACGAGTCGTTAAGTGACCTTATGACTCGTTAGGTGAACCGTGAGAAGGAAGTTTAATAACTTAAAGAGGGGAGATAGTGTACCCAACTATGGACATCACGAGTTGTGGTCACTGCCCCATTAAGTCACTCGTGGTCAGGCCTGAGTAGGGAATATAGCTAGTTGACCAGTGTACTTGATGAGTGGGTGCAACGAGTCGTCATCTGTGCCAATGACTCGTTAGGTGACTCGTTGCCGGACTTATCATTAAATCTCCAAAATGAGACAGTGTGGTCCACGACTGGTGACCACGAGTCGTGGTCATTGACCACGATTCTTTAGGTCCCTCGTGGTGACGTAATAAGTATCCCAGGCAGTGTACCTGACAGGAGTGACCACGAGTCATGGTCAGTCACCACGACCCATTGGGTCACCCGTTAAGGGCACCTGACAGTTTTTCTAGCAAATTTTGAAGGGATATTTAATAATTTTCTATTCTCCTAAGCTTTAAACCACATCGTTTTGGATGAAAAATTAGACTTATTAGGGGGTTTGGACGGTTCCTCCCCTCATTCTCACATTTATTCTCAGGAAACTTATCGAAAGTTCTCTCAAGAAACTCGCAAGCAAGCTTAGGGTTGTTCTCCATTGTAGCAGTTCAGGTCCTCTTCTCCGAGAATTTTTTTTTCAGGTATGTGGGAATTCAACAAGGGAATTGTCCTTCCCTTGTGTTCCCCAAAATCTTCCCATAATGTCCTTATCAGTTTAGCCCTGAGATTTTCGAGTATGTAGAGATTTTCATGTTGATTCTCATTAATTTCAATTGGGTTACTATCCATGTTTATTACTCATATGATTTTCATCAGTTCATAAGTAAATAGTTGTTGTTATTTCCAAGATGATTTATAGACCTAAATTTTTGAGTAAAGATTATTGCGTATTAAATTCCATCTATTTTGCAAAGTATGTTTTTGGGTTGAATATCCTAGAAATTCTTATTATATATATATAAGTGAGAAATTGTTTTTCCTTGATGAGAATGATTTACCCTTGTTGGATGAAACCCCTTTAAATTCTTGAAATTTCGTCATATTATGAAATTCCCCTGTTGTTGGAATGAGTTGAGTTCTCTATTAGCTGCTTGTACTTCAAACCAGTTAGAACGTCCCCTGTTGTTGGAATGAGTTGAGTTCTCTATTAGCTGCTAGTACTTCAAACCAGTTAGAACGTAGAATCTCTTCAGAATCATTCAGAAAATTGTCAACTGATCAGTTTGACTATAGTCTTTTCCCGAGGTGGCAGTGGTGCCTCTCAGTTATTAGAACCAGACTCAGATTATAGTTATTTGGTCCATTAGGAGGTTATGACATTTTAGATTTATAGCTCTGACCAGCCCTAGGATCCTAGTTCAGTTGACAATTTGTTCTTAGACGGTTACGATGCTTCCAGATAAGCAGCTCTGACCAGTCTAGAACTCAGTTTCAGAATCTGGTCCGATAAGACTCTCAGGGTACTTTCAGCTACATGTCCCTAACTAGTCCTGGACCCCAGTTTTGAGCTTTCAGCCTAGCAGTTCAGTATAGATTTCCAGTGGGAGTAGGACTTAGCACCGAGCGGGCTGGGGTTTCAGTGCATCCAGGTTCCCAAAACTACGTTGCCAACGTAGGTTACAATATTACTTGGCCTGATTGGCCCCAGACTTTTGTGAGCTCCTAGTTCATGCCTTTATACCCTGACATGGTATATTGGGTCCTACCGGTGGGGTGTATACATCGGACTTCACATCTAGCTCACGTGGTTAAATGTCGGTTATAGACTCTCCCACTAGTCAGTTAGTCCACTCCCAGATTTCTTAGTCTAGATCAGTTCAGTGTAGTATCTCAGACTCAGTCTTTCAGATTTAAGGCATGTTTATGGCTATCAACTAGGGTTATTATTGACCATATCAGTATATTCTAGTTGTATCAGCTTTCAGTATTTTCAATCGGTCATTTAATGTCACTTCAGTTCAATTACTAGTTCTTTCATGTTATTTACATCTCTCACGTACTCAGTACATTCAAACTACTAATGCATACTTTTATGTTGTATCGTTTCATGATACATCTGCAGGTTCCCAGATTCAGCAGCGATAGTTTTCAAGTTTTAGCTCCTCATCAGCCGTATTTTGAAGTGTGAGTCCTCATCATTCAAGGGCCTTATATTTTACTTTCCAATAGTCAGATACAACTTTATTTTAGATTTAGAGTTAGCTAGGGGCTTGTCTCAATAGCTCATCATTTAGAAGGCCATCAGACCTACAAATGTTCAAATTGCTTGTTTTAAGTTTTATTTTAAATTTTCATAAAAATGCTTTAATGTTATTACTTTAAATTTCCCCTGTGCTTGTTTTATCTAGAATTTTAGTGAATGATAGACCAGGGATTGACTTGGAGTCACTTGTGGCTTCAAGTACCGTGTTATATCCAGGGTGTAGGCTCGGGGCGTGACAATTTTAAAACACAATTTTATTTCATCATTATAAAATCAATAACAATCCAAGCAGCACATTGATAATAATAAAGAAAAAATAGTGTAATACTAACATAAAGAAATACAAGATGTTACTCTCATGCCCTTGGATCAAAAGTCGAAAACTAATGAAAAATTGAAACTCCGTGTCCTAACAACAAAACAATAGTAATGTCAACTCGAAAATGAGAATGAAAACGTCAAAAAAGTAAAGCAAATAGTCTTAGATAACAAAGGAAATTAATTATTAATCATTTGATTATTTCTTTGGCAATAGAATTTCTTTTTGGCGAAAAGAAAATAAATCATGTAATTGCTCGTGATCCTCTTGACTGACTCAAATACTTCATTTATAATATTATAATATATAACGGATACTTGAGAGTAATTAACATTAATTGAAAGAAAATTGTATTAAAAATTGAAAAGGAGTTAGGAATTGTAACTGAAATATTTCTTCAATTGCTTATTTGTGTAATTGTCCCATTTTTTCAAGTTTTTGTTGGTTGAACTAAAAGTTCATAGAGGTGGTTGTTGAGATTTTGTTAATATAACATAAATAATAAAT
>JACEIK010000581.1:239651-305284 GCA_018107945.1 Datura stramonium | reverse complement strand
AATAATTAAATAAGCCTGAAAATCTGATTAAAATGTGGGAGGCAAAAATTTGGTCACCGCCTTACTCTACATTCATATATGTAGTTTCAAGCGCTTGTATAAGAACTCATGCCTTCTCGTTTTTCAATAATTCTCTCAAAATATTACGTAGTAAAAATGATGGCTTAGGAAACCATAATCATAATTATAAATCCTATTTAATCTTCGTGCGAATCATATCATAAATTCATAAAGTTCATATTTTTGAAGAAAAATTATGATGTGCATGCTTTTGAGGAAAATAACAATTCATCATTTTTGCATGTTTTCCTATGAACACAATAAAGTTCATGGAAATTCGTAATGAGCCATAAATTTTGTATCATTGAACCCTAACTCATGGAAATTAGTCTTACGTTCCTTGATTGCTTTCCAAATACTCGAAGAAAGCTCAGACTTTCAGAGAAGAATTTCAAAATCCACTCTTGAACCTTAGAGAAGCTTTTTTTCTTGAAAACCGTAGGTTTATGAGGTAGAATTTCGTTAGGAATCCATATACAATTGTTAAAATTGCTTAGAAAATCATTAAGGACCTTAACTTGACATGTGACAAAGTGGAGAAGAAAGAATACCCGTGCTAAGGCTTGAAAAATTGAAGAATGGTGTAAAAATATGAAAACACGTATTTAAATAGAGTCTGCGTCGAACCACATACAACCACCTAGGACACCCTGTACGGTCTGTAGATCTCACATAGAGTCCGTAGGTTGGACCGTACATGGGCATCGGATCCTTAGCTAGTGGCATCACTTTGGTCTAGTTTAAAGTACGGTTCAAGGTACAATCTGTAGGTTGGTTTCACGATCGGAGGTCGTGTCTATAACTAACATCATCGATTTCAGAGGCTTACACACACGATATCAGATGCGGCCATGAATCTCACTTACGGCCTGTATGTTAACCACATCAGTTTTCAAATAAATTCGGTAACTCATTTACGATATCATGTACGACCGTAGATGTCACTTATGGTCCACGGGTTGACTTGAACATACATGGACATTACTCTTTAAATAGTAACTCAATTTTGGGGAACTTTGTGTCTTTTGATTTTACGATAGTACATGCGCTCCCCACAGCCTCAAATTAAAGTCCTCCCACAGATCAATGTGCGGACTGTATGTCAAACGTATGGTCTGTAAGTTGGGTGCAGTGGCTGGAAATATAGTGCATGACCATGGGTAATATCGTACTTGACCCAATATTTTTAAAAATCGATTCTTTCCACTTTTTATCAACTCCATACTTGTGCATCAACATAATAGATCACAATTGGGTCTTAAGTCATAAGTATTATGATAATATTGTAATAACCCATATTTTTAAAAGTATTATTTGGTAATTTTATCAAAAAATAAAAAATAAAAAAAATAGGTAAAGCCTAATTAAAAGAAGCTAGCGATGCTGGCGGAATCGAAATCTGGCAGAACGCAGACAGGGAAAAAAACATAGTGCAAAAAAAGAAAAGAAAGGGAGAAAAAGAGAGGAGAAGAGAAGAGAAAAATAGAGATTTTCATCCCAAATCATCAAGGTAATGATTCTAAATTTTTCTATGAGATTATCATGTGATTATGGATAAATTTTTATGGTGAAAGCATGGAGAAATTATGAGGAACTGAGAAAGATTAGCCTTAGGGTTCTTCAACCTAAATCATCAAATTGAAAGAGCAAATGTTAGCAAAATTCAATTTTGATTATTGTTCTGGAATCCACTCGTCAAGGAGAATCTATTGGTAATCATAGTTCGGGAATTCTGCCCTGTTGATCATAGTTGACTTTTTTGTTCAAACCTTTGACCGCGAATTTGGCTTTTGTTAAAAATTAAGAAAATATCTACCGAAGAATTTTTGACTATTATAAATCCATTTTTGTAGTTTGAGGTGATCCGGAGACCCGAGAATGAAGTTCTAATTTATTAAAAAGAGTGCTTGAGTTTTGAATTTAAGGTAAGTGAGACTTTAAGCTTTGATGCTTTCTTTTCAAACCCGTTTTTAAAAAAAATTATGTTTTTGTGTTTTGTTTGCCTGATCCATGTATTGGGACAAACATGTAGTTGGCAGAATTGATGGTCTTTGACTAACCGCATATATGTTACTTTGAGAAAAATATATATTTTTTTAAAAATTATTTAATAGTTGATCTGTGGTATGGCGTGGTCTCGTACCATGGCGTTGGGGTGTTGGATATCCTTTCTTCGCTATCGTGATATAGTTAGTAGGGGCATACATGCGCTACCGTATCATGTTAGGGGCCTTGTACTTGCTGCCGTAGTATATTATTGGGACATTACATATGTTGCCGAGGACTAGTCGAGGTGTTAGGCTGATCTCTTTCACTGTCGTTTGACAAGTCTTGAGTGTGAGTTGTTTTGAGATATACAGTGATCTTATAAATATTTGTTTGAACTTTATTAAGTATTACATTATGAAATATATTTTTGTGCGTATTATTTTCGTGCTTGTTGTGATTGTATTTTCTAACACTTATTACAGGGGTATTAAAGTAGTGGGTCGAGGATATTACTAAGTTATATTTACATATAACTCACTCCTTACATGCATATCCATGCAGATACTATTGGTGACGATGAAGTTATTAGCCAACGAATTCGCTAGAGTTGATCCAGTTATTGAGGTGAGCTGCCGCATTATTTGTGGGAGCTCTTAAAGAGTCTTCATCATTTATTTAGTAATATCTTTTCTTTTGTAAGTTCTCCTAGATGCTATATGGTCTAGTGTGGGGTCTGAGCAAGAGTTTCAAATCAGTATTTGAAGATATTAACTATCTCATAATTAATTATCATATTATTTGGGTACTTATACGATTTATTTAATGTTTTGAATTAATGATTAATGTATGGAAATTCGGTTCGCCTGGCTGGTGGTATATGCTGGGTGCCGATCATGTCTAGGGGGTAATTTGGGACGTGACAAAAGTTGATATCAGAACATAGGCTTTAAGTCCCGGGTCATGAAGTAGTGTTTGATAGAGTCTTGTTCATGGGTATGTAGACGTTCATATTTATGACCTTGAGGCTATTGAACATCTAGGATATTTTTCCTTCTTTCATTCTTTATTCGTGCATTGAGTTGAATTAAGTTGAACCTTAAGATGTTCCTTTCGCAGATGGCTAGGATAAGCATATCCTCCTCTGCTAGATGACATAGTCGAATTGGAAGTTTTTAGCAATATATATACTATTGAGAGTGGCATTGAGTACATAGGACATCGTGTGTATTGATTGTAGTTGAGATTGGTCATGTTGTACATTTTGAGATATCTCTATTTATAGGGGAACCTCTGCGAAAAATATTTAAGAAGTTTGGAAGTTAGTGAAACTTTTGAAAGTTAGAAACTTGTGTGAATGGAGAAGTGACCAAATGATATGACTTTTGTGTAAGAGTGACTTATTTAAATCTGAGGTTGTGGATATAATTCTCTGTTATGAGTCTAATCAGTGAAGTAGAAGTGTACTAGCTTACCCACGTCTAAATTGTTGAATTTTGCGGTGAAAGATATTTTGGAGATAGTGCTTATATGGTTTTAGGTTTAATGCCTCTTAAAGAGAATAATTATTATTAAAGATATCGTGATGGTGATGTCATAAGTGTGATTGTGGTTTGAGAATATATATTTAAGTACATTGAATATGAATATAATAGTTGCTATGAGATGCACAATTGTTCATGGAACAGATCCGGGATAAATTTTGGGTTGTGAAAGAATAAGACTTTTAAAAAAAAATGGACGATCATGGTAAGAGATTGAGTATGAAACTTAGCCCATATTGTCATGTTTAGTTATTGAAGTAAGGTTGAGATGTGAAGTATTAAGATTGCCACGCACGATGAAATAAAGGATCATAAAAGAAGTTTGAGTAATGACATGATTGTCATGAGAAAAAGTAATCAGTTTGCACAATTTCACTAACATATGTTGTGTTGATAAAACACAAGCTTGAGGTAGATGAGCTACACAATAATGGGGTAATAGTGTAAATAAGGATAAAGAGGGAACTTACGTACAAAGAGGTACCATTTATAATTTTGACTCAAGTGGGGGAGTCACCATTGTTAACCAATCTATCAAATATGTGTGGATATAGTTCAAAGTCATGATACACTTACATGTTGTTATAACTTGGCATAATCGAGCTTGAGGTTATCTTTATTTTAGATTGGACGACTTTGCTCTATCCTACTCTTGGTTGTTATGAAAAGACAATTGAATATTCCGGTTTGTTGAGCCTAGTATTGAATATAATGGATTCAATTTGTATGCCTACAGGCTAAGCTATCCCCCACCTAAAAATTTATATATGATAAGTGAGGGATGTGTGTTGTATCTAACTATAATTCCGGGCAACGGAGTTGAGTAATTGACTATTAAATTAGTATCAGTGGTTAATGAGCCTCCTAATGTGTTTTGAGAGCCTACACAGTGTACCACATGATAGAGAGAGAAACTTGGGTGTAGATACACCTTCGAAAAATAGTCTATTTCTATCTGGTATCATAAAATGGCGCTATGAAGTCAAAGAAATGAAAAAAAAGGGTTTGCAAGGCTTCAAGATTAAGAGGTTACAGATAAAAGTATAGTCCTTTGAAGTGTTTTATTTTGATTTGTTAAGAAGAACGGTGAATCATGCAGAGTTTATTGATAAAGGACAAATGACTTAGCATGCCATGAAGGACAAGTATTTTTTTCCATACTTAGATAATTTGTATCCTCAAATTATAGGATGTTATTTGTTATTATAAGATAGAGTTGTGATCGAGATGACTCGAGTAGAAGAAGAAAAAAATAAAGGTTTGGATAATCTGAATACATGTTTAAGATTTGTTATGGTTTGTGGTTAAATCTAGTAATCATCATGGACCAGATGAATTGAGTATTCGAACTATTAACATTCTTGTTATAATGTTCACTAATGACATGAGAATAGTTTCATAGTCGAAAGAAGTATGTGAAGCTATTGAAGACGATTTTATGAACATCGAGATAATACTGATTAAATATAGTAGGTCAGAAGTGTGAATTTTGATCTTTATGTCATGATGTTTTAAGCATTGTATTATCTAGTAAAAAGGTGACAAGTTGACGTATTATGCGCATTAAGGCGCTAGCATGTGTTACGATATGGTTATCTTTATTGGAGCAAGAAAAGTTGATTGACACAACCGAAATGGCCTTATTAGGAGTTAGTAATAGTTATAAAGGCATGAGGATTGCTTGATAGCGAATAAAAGAGAAACATTACAGTTAGATAGTTTAATGTGTGTGCACTTATCGTGTACACTTATGGTAGGTGACTTATGGAGGTTAGTACTCAAAAAGATATAATTTATGATATTCAGTACTTTCGAGATTCATAAATATGCATTGAGATCGAATAAAGTAAGCTAACATTGGCAGATAGTGCTATGGAGTATTACAAATATTGTTCTTCTATGTTTGAACTATTCATAGGTTAAATACAAATGTTAGAGAATCAAGATATCCCCACGGACATGGTTGTCTCCGAGAGAAAATAAAAACCAATTAATATAGACTTTGTAGTTGATCTACAAATTTATTCAGATAGTTGAGATCATAGCTTGGGTGAGATTGATAGGCTTAGCAAGATTGAACACTTGATTCAAGTTAAATTGTTTATACATCATACTAGCCTATGCAACAATATGTTTTGAGAGATAGTGTAATGGTACGAGATGCTCATATTGTAATGTGTGACAAGAGTAAGAGTATGTGAAACTGTTACACCTTGTAAGTTTCTAATGTTTAGTCGGCCTATTTGTATGTTGGTTAAGAGTTTTAGAGTACCATACGTACGAGGAAAGGGCCCGGGGAAAGGCCGAACGAGTGCAAAGTTGGGATTTCGCGGGAGGAGGCCGAACCAAGTTGTCAGAGGGGCAAAGTGGCACGGAGCATCTCCTCCGCGTTAGCCAACATGGCACAGAGCAGAATCAGCGCGATAGGCAGAGTGCCACGTTGCCTTGTCTGCTGCCTCAAGTATATAAAGGCCTCACACTTAGAAATTATATCATTATCCAAATAATCACGACTAGAACAGCAGGAGTACGAAGAAACCAAGTAAAAATCATCCGATTACGCTAAATGCCGTCCAAATCAATTAATTCGGGCATCAAGTATAAGGCCGAAGAGCATTGCTGCAGTTATTTTCGTGAAATACACCCGCAAATCGTCGTCCCACCGAGCTTAAGTTGATGTACTTGTTCCAACTAGTGTCAATACGATCACGTGCCTAAAGTAGCATTTCTCCCTCTAGATTCCCGAGAAATTATGAGTTTTAATCGTCTTTCGCTAAGAAATATAGTCAAAGTATATATATATATATATATATATTATATATATATATATATATATATATATATATATATATATATATATATGCTACTATTCTTTTCAATTCCGCAATGAAGTTGGCCCTATTCTTCCATTGATATGATTACACCAGGCTGGTAGCTTGGATACGATTGATACTCACTTCGGCTAGTCGAAACGGCGAATGAGGTATGTAAGGCTTAATCCTCTATAGAAGTATCCTAGTCAGACAAAGGTTACGACTTATGTTTCGAATAGAAATAACGATCTCGTATGCCGCGTATAGTTGCTACTATTAGATTGTAATTGACATAAAAGTTGTAATTAACCGCACATACATATAACACGCTTATGTTGCAATTAGCTGCTAATAGGATTAATAAGCATAAATTTCAAGAAGCCGTTAGAAAACGTATGCAGATTGAGGCATCAGAGGGACCTTTCACAAAGCGGAGCAGTGGTAAATGTGTGATTCGTTATGAACACTATAGAAACTTTTAGTTCTAGTTTATTGTGATGGTAGACTTATATGTTTGTTGGGCCAGCCTAGACTTAAGCTCATAAGAGTTATTGGCCCGAATCGCTGAGCAACAAAGTATGGGTGCGGGGGCTTAGGCTACTTAACGATCAGCTGGCGCCCAGACAAGGTGAGCATCCCTAGAGGTCATTGACGTTATCGCACATTCCTAACTGCAAATAGAGACAAATAGGTATTCTAGAGTTAGCAACACTAGGTTCTCCAAAGGTATTGAGTAATCGTCCGCCATCCCTTTAGCCTTATCGCTGATTGGGCCTTAGTCGACTTAACAGCTTATCATGTAGGATGCCTGAAGCACGGCCTTCGCCGTCCGAGTCATACAAACTCATGGGTACCCCAAGGAGGGGTCCACATCAGGTAGTCAATGACGGGCAAGACTTAGCCTAGTTTCTTGTAAGGTATTCAGTTACCGAGTGCTAGGAGGGCCAAATTTCATATAGAATTGCCTATAAGATTGAGAATTGCTAGAACAAAGAATATGCATCCGAGTGGATTCACAAGGCTTAAGGAGTCAATAGTACCGCTAGTAATAAAGGTTGTTAAACCACAAGTTAAGGAGATCGGTGGGGCCCCTATGGAGGATCAGTGGGGTGCCGATCGCGTAGAAGCAAGTTCGATCAAGCCCAAGCTCGATAGCTTAATTAGAAGAATAAAGTAGTTATCTATCCGTAACCCTACGCTTATTCACGAGTTAAAGATGTCCGAGTAGGACATCTGGTATTGTTAGGCCACTTCGATCTAGCTCTTATGCAGCCAAGTTATTAGAGATCATGATCACTATGAGGATCCCTTCTAATCAAACACGGGGCATGGCGTGCTCGCAGATGCCTAAGGCTGCATTATCCTTAAGCGAGTAGCATTAACATGAGGTCCAAGGCGTATACGCCTCTTATACGTATAGATTGATGTGCCAAGATAGCACCTAGGTTGGGGTTGCCCTTGTTGTAGCCTTCCACGATCGCCCTGTAGCTAATAGCCGTGCCGCTCAAGCCACAAGGGTGATACGCTACTATAGCTGCAGCGGCATGTCGCCCTGGGTGGGACGGCACGGGGATCCGCATCCTCAGTGTCGTGGTTGGCGTTATACACACTCGCGAGCGCTTACTCTGCAGGGGGCTGTAGATATCGTGGAGTCCTTCGAACTCGACACGCCAGCTCAGGCTGGGCAGCCTGGGCTTGTAGACTCAGACCGGTAGGTTGGCTGGGCGCACTACTAGAGTTGTAGACACCTATAGGGGTATATAGGTTGAGATGTGCTTGCCAGAGCTTATGGGGCCTCGGACGAAGTTATTCGCACACTGTACTCTCCCGCTTTCTCGCTGTGGGGTCTTCTTGTATGAATTCTCCTCTTCTTGAAGTTGTAGTGTATAAATGTGTAAGTATGCAAGCCTTAGCTTATGTAGTGTCAAGCTAGATGCAGACATTTAATCAATGAAATGCATGTGCTAATCTTTTGGCTCTTCTTTTTACTTACTTCTAGTCCTATTCAGCTTATCTATTGCCTTATACCCGCACATATTGTACCGACGCTTTCCCGGGCACCGTGATTACTTGCCCGTGTGTACATATAGACGAGAGCAGTCCTCGTGAAGTTCTAATTAGCCGCATGCAACCGTCAACTCCCTTCTTCCGGGGCTCGTGTGATAGAGGCTTATTCCTTTTTATTTGTAATAAGATGGGTAGGTCGGCCCCGTCCCGACCATCTTATTACTCCTGTGTAGGCTTGGTGACAGGCATTTCCCGTGGTTAGATGATATCGCTCGTGTGGGGCCCATAGCGTGTTTTAGATGATGTGTGTTGGCCGTGTTAGCCCTCGTTTAGTCATGATTGGCGGCCTTGTCGGCCCGCATAGAACTCCCTATGGTTGCTTGTCTCTCGGTTAGCGTTTACTTTCACTGGGCTATAGGCCTTGCCGCCTAGAGTTGTATTTTCGGCCGCTATATAGCCCGCTATTTTGCTTGATTCTAGAGTTAAAGCCAGCCCCGGCACTGCAGAGGCTTAGGCTCAACCAGCTTAGTAGTTCAGTCCTAGTAGGGCACTGTGTGCTACCATGCCTCCCAAGGTGGGGCGTGACATAAACATTTACACAAAAAGGATGTACGGATGTCTTCCAATGTTGCCATACATGAGAGTGTTAAGTAGGAGTGTATTGATGTCTTCTAGTATTGCCGTAAGTGAGAGTGTTAAGGAGGGTGTATGAATGAAGTTCCAGCACTACCGTCCGCGAGAGTATTTTGTAGGAATATATGAAGGTGTTCCAACGCTACCGTATGTGTGGTCGAAATGTAGAGGAATAAGTACGTGTTCCAAAGTTGCTATCTTACGTGAGAGCATTATGTAGGAGTATTTGAGTGTGTTCCATTATTACGCTATCTAAGAATGTTTGGATGAGATTCGTGGCATTTGAGTGTGTTCTTGCTCAATAAAAGCATAAATGAGTATTACTATCCCCTCTCAACACTATCCAAATGGATATTAATGATTAGTTGCTTGTGATTGAGGTTATACTCTTAATGAAGCATTAATTTGGTATAGAAATAATGTTGGTTGAGGCTTTATATGGATGTTGGTGTTGTTTGCTAGTTTATCAAGTTAGTCACAACTATTGCGCTTGGGGTTGGTCCAACAAGCATTGAAAAAGGAATGATTACGTTAAAACGACATTGACCGCATAAAGCAAACAAAAGTCTTATGAAAATAAGAGAGTTAATGAGGCTGAGATCACGAAAGGTGAAAGAGACTTTGACACCATATAGGAAGTTATGAGATTCGATAAGAAAATAAACTAAGTGAAGATATTTTGGCCTTTGCGAGATTCGATCAATCAAAGTAGTGAAATATAGACTTTCGGTATTCAGGGTTTTCATCATGACTTTCTATGTTTTGCATGTCTATGATTAGACAATATGTTCATGGCGGTACTCGCTTAATTTAATCCGAGAAAATAGGACTTGATGAAAATTTGACTTAAGAGAAAGGTCCAATATATATCATTAATAGATAAGTGTAGTGATCGAAGTCGAAGAAGGTTGCTTAAGTTGAGGAATGGTGTGCAAATCATGCTATTTGAGGTGTTATGTGGATATCAATATCGTCCATTAATCGAGTAGCTTGGAATCAAGAAGACAAAGCATGAACACACACACACACACACATCACACACATATATATATATATTAAAAATATTAGTGTGATAGGTCTTGGAATTAAAATAAAAATACTTAATACTACTTGAGCAAGTAAATGCTCTATGTGGACAAGGAAAATTCATGACCTAAACTTATGGTGGTGACCGCGTGTTTATAGAAGTTTCTTTACAATTAGTGGTATTATGTGAGATATTGAAAGAAAAATAAGTTGGGATCCAAGCATATCTCCAATACGATTTTGTGCAAATGTGTTGTTGTCAGAATTCAAGAGATTTGTTATGCTACCACCGATATATGTTATATTATGTGAAATTTTTTGAGAGTACATTCATTACTTGACTCATGTTATTTAGATTGAGATGATGTTAGTAAATGAAAATTGCGCTTTTGAGGAAGTCACTATTTGTATATTTGAACATATGACTTGTTAGCTAAGGTCAAAGAAGCATTTTGTGAGTCAAAATATTATAGTAGAACTATCTACTATGAAAGACTACTTGAGAGTACGAGTGTGACATGCATAGTGAATGTTCATAACTTAACACTTCGATAAAGGTTTTTTTCAACGTTCGAGGATGAAAGTTATTTAAGTGGGGGAGAATGTAATAACCCATATTTTTAAAGGGTTATTTGGTAATTTTATTTTGAAATAAATAGGCAAAGCCTACTCAAAAGGAGCTGCAATGCCGGGCGTGACCGAAATCTCAAGGTAACGCAGATAGGGAAAAAAAAATGCCGCAAGAAAAGAAAAGAAAGGGAGAAAAAGAGAGGAGAAGAGAAGAGAAAAATAGAGATTTTCATCTCAAATCATCAAGGTAATGATTCTAAACTTTTCTATGAGATTATCATGTGATTATGGATAAATTTTTATGGTGAAAGCATGGAGAAATTATGAGAAACTGAGAAAGATTAGCCCTAGGGTTCTTCAACCTAAATCATCAATTTGAAAGGGCAAACATTATCAAAATTCGATTTTGATTAATGTTCTAGAATCCACTCGTCAAGGAGAATCTATTGGTTGTCATAAATCGAATTATGCCCATTATCAGAGTTGACTTTTTCGATCAAACATTTGACCACAAATTTTACTTTTGTTAAAAATTAATAAAATATCTACCGAAGGATTTTTGATCATTTTAAATCCATTTTTGCGTAGTTTGAGGTGATCCGGAGACCTGAGAATGAAGTTCTGATTTATTAAAAAGAGTGCTTGAGTTGTGAATTTAAGGTAAGTGAGACTTTAAGCTTTGATGCTTGGATTTCAAACCTGTTTTTAAAAAATTATGTTTTTGTGTTTTGTCTGCCTGGTCCATGTGTTGGGACAAGCATGTAGTTGGCATAATTGGTGGTCTTTGACTAACCGCATATATGTTACTTTGAGAAAAATATTTTTAAAAAAAATATTATTTAATAGTTGATCTGTGGTGTGGCGTGTCTCGTACCATGGCGTTGGGCATTGGATATCCTTCCTTCGCTGCCGTGATATAGTTAGTTGGGGCATACATGCTCTACGGTATCATGTTAGGGGCCTTGTACTTGCTTAGTATACTATTAGGGCATTACATATGCTGCCGAGGACTAGTCAGGGTGTTAGGTTGATCTCTTTCACTGCTGTTTGACAAGTCCTGAGTATGAGTTGTTTTGAGATACATAGTGATCTTGTGAATGTTTGTTTGAACTTTATTAAGTATTACATTATTGAATATATTTTTGTGCATATCATTTTCGTGCTTGTTGTGGTTGTATTTTCTAACACTTGTTACAGAGGTATTAAAGTGGTAGGTCGAAGATCTTACTGAGTTATATTTACGTATAACTCACTCCTTACATGCATATCCATGCAGATACTATTGGTGACGATGAAGTTATTAGCCAACAAGTTCGCTAGAATTGATCCAATTATTGAGGTGAGCTACCGCATTGTTCGTGGGAGCTCTTAAAGAGTCTTCATCATTTATTCAGTAATATCTTTTCTTTTGTAAGTTCTCCTAGATGCTTCATGGTCTAGTGTGGGGTCTGGGAAAGAGTTTCAAATTAGTATTTGAAGATATTAACTATCTCATAATTAATTATCATATTATTTGGGTACTTATATGATTTATTTAATGTTGTGAATTAATGATTAATGTATGAAAATTCGATTTGCCAGACTGGTGGTATGTGCTGGGCGCCGATCACGTCTAGGGAGTAATTTGAGACATGACAAATATTCTCGAGATTGGGTTCAAATTATTCATATTCATTAAGTCAAATCTTAACCAAAGATGCGAGATATTTAAAATATCCTCAATCAAAACATCACTTAATCTACTAATTGAGGCATCTAATAGAATGTAATTAATAATCCAAGGTTATAATTTCACCCCAAGATCAAATAGTCAAAGTAAATCGCATTGGATTATGCTCCATAATCCCAAAAATGAGTTTGAAATGGCCAAATCTCGAAAATGAAATGTTTTAATTGCCAAGCCCTTCTATGCGATCGCGAGAGGTCCCACGCAATCGCAACACAGGTTCAAGGACAAACATGTGCGATTGCGAACCAAGCCACACAATGCCTCTAAGTCCAAGCCCATTCTATGCGATCGCAACATGCCACCATAAGACCACAAACCCTATGCGATCGCAACCCTGTAGCCTGTGATGGCAATGCCCAGCTTGTAACCTCCCTAGAGCAATGATCATTTGACTACTGCACCAAAAAACATAAAATCAAGTGCAACTAATTTGGGTTTTGAGTGCCCGAAATCCCTCAGAGTTGCAAATCAAACATACCTACTACTCAAAAATCACCCCGCAAAACTGTAGAAGCTCTCAAATCACCAATCTGAGACGTCTAAGCACATATTTGACCTTGATCAACTTTTATTCCATAAATTAAGCATTCCAAATCACACCCAATCCCCTCGAAACTTGACCAAATCATCCAACTAAGTTCGAGATCATATAGACCTAATAAATACTTCCAAATCTGTTAACATCGATTCTTTACTTTGGTCTATTCCTAAGTTGCAAGCTTGGTTTATATTTTTCAAAGCGCACCTAGCTCAACACTCGTGCCACCAATACCCCCAACTCATAAGCCGCATAATAAGCTAGAGAAAGTCTCAATAAGGTATACTCAAAATGACCAGACGGGTCATTACAAAAGCAAACTATAAATATTTATGTGACTAAATCATCTCATTAAAAGACAAAATAAGAAATTTACTATTTAAAAATATATCATTCTATTTGGACAAACAAAAACGAAAAGTGCATCACAGGAACTTTCCAAAACTGAAATGTAAAGAAATTTAGCTGCTCTAGCTTGGCATATTTCCTATACTTTTACTATACAAAAGTAGCATTCGATATTCTTTTTTGTAGTTCTATTTAGTTACAGTTTTCTCATTTGATGTTCTCATCTTTAAGTTACAAATAATTGTTCACCAATACATTATTATTCTAAAATCCTGAGTCAACCACTACAAAACTAATAGGGAAGGGGGGAAAAATTCACTACTATATTAACAAAATTCAATAGAAGCTAAACCAAACCATATAAAGTCAAGATATACAAGGACTGGTTTCTTCAGCCCTTCTTCTCCGCCCTTACGTTCTATATGACCGACATAAGACTTGAATTGCTAAATATATATCGCTACTGTTTGCTGCAAAGTGTTCTTCACGAGTATCCTAACAAATGATCTTACTTCCACATCTTCCCATACTCCAAATCCCTTGCTTCTGATCTTGCATAACTTCCCATCTCCAAGTAACCATTTTTGGGACAAAAGGCTTCACATCTGCAGATCTAATATGAAGCAGGCAGGAAAATACACATGAGACAAAAAGAATTTTCCGCCATAATTAATTATCAAAAATATTATGAGATTCACCACCTAAGGGCTGAAATACAACATGAATTTCATAGAACGTCTTCTGCCTGCAATAATTCAGGATACACGAAAGACGCCATTTGCTTTAAGGAGTTCATAGATTCTTTCAAAAATGCATGTCCTTCCGAAGCTGCAAGAACCAACAAAGTGTAAAAGATCTACACCATCAGAGATAGTGAACACATTAACAACCAGCACGCAGAAAGATTCAATCAATTACTACCTTTAGTCAGTGCATGAAATTCCTTGGAGAAGTCCTCAACACGTCCATGGACAGGTCTCATTCCACAGATTTGGATCACACAAAATTCCAGGTACAATGCCATTACTGTTATTTGCAACAGTAAAATACACACCCCTTGTATTTCAGAAGTAACCTGCTTCAACTTGTTGGCTTCGCACAATTCAGTGACAATAGATATTCCTTGATCCTACAACCGAAAGGTAAAACATAACCGAGTGTCATAAGACTGCTACAAAATATATGTTAGGAAGGGCCACGACAGCATACTCATGAAGTTTTAAAAATAATGCTGATCAATTTTGAGTTGAAAACAGGTGCAGTTCTCTCCTTTTTATACATCCTACAGCACAAAGAACTCGTTGAAACCTCGCTACTCACTGGGGAGGAGGCAAGAAAGTTGAGATATACTTCCTTCCCTGAGGTTGACTTCTTTCCTTCCTTTCACCATACTTCAGGAGGAAGAGAGATCACCAGATTTTGTATTGAATGCATGGCATAGCAGACACTTCAAATTCTGTTTGAGCCTATGTTCAAGCCAAACCCATCCACATCCTATATTACTAAGGCTGGAAAGAATGTCCAACAAATTCAAATAAAGGAATGCTCTCCTCAACTATTAAGGGAAAGGATCGACTAACGGAGGGAGGTGCGGTGAGCGGAGGAAAATGCTTTCAGATCGCTCCAGGCAGATTCACTTGAATAGGAAGTAGAACGTCAGCGGCTATTAAAATTCTTCCTCACTACCCACCTTCTGTCTTCCTTAATCTTATCTAAGCTATGGGTAATTACAGTTCTGATCTTTCCGGTCCTGCTTCTTTGATCACAACAATAACACCACCAATATGAGCATATCGACGATCCTCTGCTTCGAATACACATCAATGTATTCCTCACATGTTCACCTTAAATTAAAAATTGACCATCTTTTAAGAGGTACTCTAAAGTGTAGAGCCCCCTAAGAAGTGATTAAGGCCTCATTTGTTTGAGAACAACATAGTACTTTGGGTGTACTATAACCATATTTACAGCAAAAAACTCTTAAGAAACTGCAGCTATTCTAAACTCCTAAATTGAGCCTAGTGTGCCAAGAATTTCTGCAGTTTCTACTGAGTAGGATTGGCTAGCCCAAAAGCATAAAAGTAAGATACAGTTCATTTTAATCTTCTGAACAGAACTAGACCTATTCTGAAAGCATCTAGAATTTCTTTCTTTCCAGATTGCCCGCCAAATACCTTCTGGAATAATTCTCCAACTCCTTCCATCTTTGGCTTCCCCCCGCTGCTTCTTCCCAGCTTGCTAATGTTTTTGTTATGTTCCCTAGCATGACCCAGGTGATTCTTCTAAATGCCAAGAACATCCTCCATACTTGATTTGTTACTTTGCAGTAAGGGAATAGTTGCCTTACAGTCTCAGTTGTTTCCCCACATTGGCAGCATCTTGGACATAATGTGATCCTTCTCTTTCCAGTAGCCACACAAAGCCTTTTACTTTAAAAGGCACCTTGGCCTTCCAAATTTGCCTCCATGGCCACTCTTCAATCTCATGGGTGGACTGGTTTAAAGCTTTGTAAGCTAGGTTAACTTTGAAGGTTCCTCTGCTGTGGCCATTCCACCATAAGTTGTCCTCACCTTCCTTTAGTCCACCCAGGAATTCTAATAAACTGTAGGACTCTCACCCTGCTCAGCTCCCAATCATTAGGCATTCTTCTAAAAGTGATGTCCCACCCTTGATTAGACCATTGTTCAACCACTATCTTGTTCTGATGAACCACCAAGTTGAAGATGTCAAGGTACAACTCATGTAGGCTCTCAGTCCCTAACCATACATCTTTCCAGAAGTCAGTTCTGTTGCCATTTGCAACCTTTATGGAACAGTTGTTCTTTAACACTGGCCAGAGGGCTCTAATGGATATCCATAGACTAGTGCCATATGGGGTGTTGATTTTCTTTGTCATCCATCTATTTTCTTCTTCATACTTTGCTCTAATGGCCCTCCCACAAAGCACGTGGTCTTCTTTTGTGAATCTCCACAACCACTTCATTTTCCGGACCATACTATGGGACTTAGATCTCTAATGCCCAAGCCCCCTTTTTCCTGCTCACTGAAAGTGCCTTCCATTTGACTTACGTGGAATCCTTTCTTCTTCTTATTGCCTTGCTACCGGAAGGACCTTCTGATGGAATCCAACCTCTGGATAACATTGGCAGGACTTGGAAATAAGGTCATCATGTATGTGTAGAGCATCCATCACTGAGTTGATTAATGTGATTCTTCCACCTAGTGACAAGTACTGGGACTTCCATTTTGATAGTCTCTTCTCACATGTCTCAATTACTTCATTCCAAATTTTCTTTTACTTTGACTTTGACTTTGCCTAGAGTAGCATACCTAGGTAAACAGTTGGCAGAGAGCCTACTTTACCTCCCAAAATTGAGGCTAGAAACTCCATGTTTGGGACTTCATTAATTGGGTACAAAGAGCTTTTCCTCCAATTAATGTGAAGCCCTGACACACTTTCAAACAGGATCAAAATTACCCTCGGGTACTTCAGTTGATCAATATTAACATCACAAAAACTGAAAATATCATCAGCATACTGCAAGTGTGTTATCTCCATGTTACTGTTATCCCTTCTGTCCATGTCAAACCCACTTATCCATCCAATACTATTAGCAGTTTTAACCATACTATTAAGACCTTCCATAGCCAAGATGAACAGGAAGGGGGACAGAGGGTCCCCTTGTCTGAGCCCTCTTTGTGCTTTGAAGAACCCTGCAAGAGTTCAATTGACAAGTGCAGAGTAGACTACTGTGGTGATACACTGCCTGATCTAGCTGATCCATTTGGCACCAAATCCCATCCTCTTCAATATCTCTAACAGGAAACCCCAATTTACATGATCACAAGCCTTTTCTATGTCAAGCTTACAGAGGATTCCAGGCTTGTTTTGTTTCATTAGTCAACTGCTTCATTAGCTACTAGAATTGCATCCATAATTTGCCTCCCCTTGATAAAAGCCATTTGCTGAGAGTTCACCAAGTTTGCTATCACCTTCTTTAATCTCTCCATCAAGACTTTGCAGAATAGTTTGTATATACTTCCCACTAAGCTGATTGGTCTGAAATCTCTCAGTTCATTTGCTCCCTTCTTCTTTGGTATTAGAGCTATGAAGGTTGCATTAAAACTCTTTTCAAAGATCTCCTTTTGATGAAACTTTCTGAATGCTTCCATGATGTCTAATTTCATTATGTCCCAGCATTTGAGCATGAAATCCATAGTGAATCCATCAGGTCCAGGGGCTTTATCTCTGGCACACCATTTCAAACAGTTGAATACTTCCTGTTCTTCAAAGCTGGCTTGCAGTGACTCCTTATCTTGTTCTGAGATGGTGGGACAGTTGATGCAATTGTAGACGTCTTCATCTCACTGTTTCTGTGTATAACTTTTGGTAGAAGTTTAAAATCTCCTCTATGATTTCTGCAGGATTCTCTGTAGATACCCCTTGTATTAGAAGTTGGTCTATACCATTGTACCTCCTGTGAGCATTAGCTATTTTGTGAAAGTACTTTGTATTGATATCCCCTTCTTTTAGCCATTGTGTCCTTCATCTTTGTCTCCAATAAGTATCTTCATTTTTAATGACTTCTTCATACTCCATGAAGCAAGCAACCTTCCCGACTTTCTCCTCTTCCTCTAGGGGTCTGTTATCTAGAATACTTTCCCACTCTGCTTGTTGCCCAAGTAGTGTAATTTTTTGAGCATTGAGATTTCCTTGGTACCCCCTTACTCCACTCCTTAAGCTTTGATTTTAGGTTTCTGAATTTACGAGCTAGTCTATAGTCTGGGGTACCTATAGGTTGGCAAGAATTCCACCAAAACCTGACTTTTTCTGCAAAACCTTCAGTCTTCAACCACCACTTTTCAATTTTAAAATATGTCTTGTTTTAAGTCCAGGTTCCACATTGCAAGGCTACTGGGTTATGGTCAAAAACTAATCTCTGTAGAAAAGTCTATTTGATATTTTTGAATTTATCATCCCATTCCTCTGAAATTAGGATTCTGTCAATCCTGGAGGCTACAAGTTGGTTGTCTCCCTTAAACCAAGTGTATTTTCCCCCTTCTAGACTGAGGTCAATCAACTTCATATCTTCGATAAAATCTGAGAATTCCACCATGTATCTAGATCTCCTGCTGCAATTCCTCTTCTCTGAAGGGTACCTAGCTGTATTGAAATCCCCATACACTGCCCATGGCTCTTCAAACAAATCTCTAACAACACTTATTTCGTCCCACACCATTCTTCTCTCAATACCACAATTAGGTGTGTAAACACCTGTAATGTGGCAAGAATAGTCTTGTAGAGCAACTTCGAATTCACAAGTTATAGTATAAGCTCCTACTTCTATCACTTCCTTTTCCACTTCCTGCAGTCCCAGAAAACTACTACACACCTCTGGAACCATTTGCCTCCAAACTAGCAAACCTCACCCATTTAACTCCCCATACTTGACTGATCATCTCTTTAATATCCCCTTCCAATTTTGTTTCTTGGAGACAGATGATGTCTGCCTTCCATTCCAGACTCTTGACTAATCTCCTTTTCTCTCTCCCATTTAGACCCCTAACATTCCATGACACGAGATCTAATTTCATGTGTCAATCAAGGTCAGAACTCTTCCCCTACTCCTCTTACCACTATCTTTGAATTTTACATCATAGGACGCCAGGCTTTTCAGTTCCTGAGCCCCTTTAAATCTAGTTTTCTTCAATTCCTGCTCCATCTTCCTTGCAGTCTGCTGCAATCAATTTGTCTTAGGAGTTCCAGCGCCTCCTCTTCATGCCTTTGGAAGTTGACCCCTATTTGTTTACTTAGCTTCATCAGATTTTGTTGGACCCAGAGAGTAACTTCCATTTCTTTATCCAGAAAAGAGCTTTGAGGCTGCGCAAGGAGAGGTTTCACAACTTCAACTGCCCAGTTCTCTTCCTCCTGCGATGCGCTTACTGTCATGACTGCATTAACTTCCTTTACTCCCCCTTGAAATTCAATTGCCAATGCATCGCAGGTGTTTGACATCCGAGATGACTTGTCACCTCTCCCGACTTTTTTCAGCGCATAAGGATGTTTTGGTGGACTTCTGGTGGTTTGCATGTATTTCAATCTGGAGATGAGCTTCGTTATTCTCCTGAGCAAATAATGCCAGTGTCTAGCATAGGCTTTCTATAAATTTGTTTTGGATAAAAATAGCTGCAGGATCTGGCCCACTTGCCTTAGTATGACCAGATTTTGAGCCCACTTCCATACTGAAGCCCATATCTTGAGCTTTATAGTACCCTCTAAATTCCCCTTGTCTTCCACGTGTTTACCACTTGCTTCACTATTTAGAAGCGCTCCAGCTGTTGAAGTCCCCATGTGCCCATCAGACTTTTTCGGTGAGAAATCCATAAGAATCCCTCCGACCATCTTCACCTTTCTCACGGTGGTCGGAATTTCACACCAGATTGGCAACTTAAACACATAGCCGTCGCTTTCGATCTCCACCACCTTTGGGACCATAGCCCCATCACCTCTAATTTTTACCCTAGCCCACCATAGATAGTTTTTTAAGTTAGTCTCCTTCTCTGTTCTATCCATCCACCGCAAAGGTCACTGATCTGCTTGAAGATGGTTTGCAACCACAAGTTCAAATGTAAAGCTAAAACTCGAATCCAGACCCAGCTTCTTGTTACCTCTTCTGGCCAACAACCAACCGTGGGCATCCACCACTCTAGCGACATTCTGGAGTTTTTCCAACTCCAACCCTCATTGATAACATGTTCAACAACTATTCTTGATGGAAGTTCAAACAGAAACTGAGAGTCATTAATCACATAAACAATTGACACCATGAGACGATGTCCAGTTACTACACACCCATCTCCGAATCTCATTCAGGCTTGGCGTCTCTAAACTTGCGTTTGTAAGCTTCCCGACTACACATCTGCCCAACACCTCATCTTTTGTAATTGTGGACGTGCCTTGAAGGATGATTCTGTAGCTAGATGTTGATGTTGACGGGGCTTTTGGAGCTCTTGCATTCTCTGTCGACCATTTACTGTTTCTGATGGCTTCCGAATAAGAGATATTTGACTGTTGTGTCTTAAAAGATGCTGTCTTAAAAGATGCTGCCTTCTCTTCCCTTGCTATAACCCCAATGAACTTTGTGATTTTCTGTGCAATTCCTGACCAGCCAGCATCAACTGTCACCTCTGGGGTTATAATTACAGATCTATTATGCCCTTGAACAGCAATAAAACTGATATACCTACCATGTTTGTTGTATTAGAGTGCAGAAATACTCAGAGAAATGGTCCTTTGTTTTCCATCTTCTAACTGTCTTCCTATGTTCCTTCGAGGCCTCCATAAATACAAAAATTAACCATTTCATCACTTTAAGACTGAAAGATACCTTCCTCATTAAATTCCTGCTATACTCGGTCAACTCAAACCACGTTTCAACCCTAGAGCCAGACTTTGAAATATCAAAAGACTTAAACCCAGCGTGGTAATAGATCCTGTCTTCCCCCATGAGTGATAATAGTCCTTTCGCCGGAGAACAAGACGGAAAGCAGTCAGAGAGGGGTTGGAGGGGAGTAGAGGTTTTCCGGCAGGCTACCGGAAGAAGGGGTGTTCCCCCTCCTAGGAAACAGGAGAGAGAAGAATCTAGGAAGGACAGAGAGTCTCAGTGAGAGTCTCCAATGTTCTTTGAAATGTATATTTATTATGTTTAAAAATAAATAAATTATGCACATTCTAATGTTCAATAACAGTCTTGATTATTCAATGTTCAGATCTATAGACATCATTTTAATCCTTGAGATGTGCAAATGGGGCCCGACATAGCCTAAAACCTAAAAGGTACTCCCTCCATTTCAAAATAAGCCTTTTTATTTTGTTTCAAAATAAGTGGTGTTTCACATTATCAAGAAAACATTAATGATGTTCTTCCAATTTTACCCTTATTTAAATGAAGAGATTTATAAACTATTAAAGAGCTACATTTTTTTCAAGGTATTTATTAAGGGTAAATTAGGAAAAATGCATTTTACTTTCTAGAAATGAGTAATTTCTTAAGGGGTGTGCCCAGTCTAAAAAAACCACTTATTTTGAAACAGAGGGAGTAAAAATTAAAGGTTAAAATTTCAAACTAAAACTAGGGAACACATAAATATATTGAGGACAACAGGCTCAATGTTGCAGAAGCAATTACGTAAATTGATCCATTTTGGTAGCTCTATTTATTTTCCCTTTAAACAAGACAGGTGGTTAGATTAAGAATGCTCTAGGACGCCAACCTGCAATCTTAAGCCGACATAAGGTCAGGCACGTTGAAACCACTGCCTTCATCATACTACATTAGAATACTGACAGGGACTTAGGGTGTGTTTGGCACAGAGGAAAATAGTTTTCAGAAAATGTTTTATAATCTTTCCATGTTTAGTTGGTCAAAATGTTTTGGAAAATATTCTCTAGGAAAACACTTTCTTAAAAATAAGAAAAACATCTTCCTCTATGAAAGTAGGGAAAACAAGTTCCATATGTGACATACCTAGTTCATTGTCTCCGCCCCAATAATGGAGGTCGAAATTCCAACCCCTGTTTTTCTCCAATTTAAGCACCCGACCCAATGCCCCCAACCTCCATCCCTTGGCCATTCCATCCCCCACCACCGCCCAGACCCCTATCTCCACCCCGATAATCTTTTGCTAGATTACATATAAATGTTTTTGGAATAATTTTTTTTTTGCTTACTTACCAAACACTAGGAACTAAGTAGGAAATCACTTATTTTCCAACAAAACGTTTTCTAGGAAGATATTTTCCATGGAAAACATTTTCCTTTGTACCAAACACACCCTTAAGTTCAATAAAAAAATCATGGAAAAATCAACTCAAGAAAGAAGAATCCAGGGGTAAAAAATAATCTGAGTGTTTCACCTGCAAGCAATGAAGGATATCAGGCACTGGTAGCTCCGGAAAATGTGCAAGATCGACAAAACCCACTTCTTCAGCCCTTTCAGCAGCATCTTCAGCTTGTTGACACAAAAACTTTAGAAGAAGACACGTAATTTTGTATATTTGAATAGACATTGCATCTGAAAAATGTGTCTGCGAAGTCAGATGAGAATGCTCATTTGGTTGAGCTTTGATCAGAATTGCAGTTCTAGACAAAGAAGATGAATATTTGGGAGTTAGACCGCAGCAAAGAGCAGAAAAAGCAAACCAGCCGTTTTTGCTATTGATAGATGATGGCTTTTTGTGCCACTCGTACTCCTCTCGGAGGGTAGGATGACAAAAGATGGGGGGATCTCTTCCTGGTAATTCCCCATGACGTGGCATACCACAGCTAATAAAGGCCAATAAATGGATGCATCTTTCCCTTAACTGTGACTCCGTTTCTTTCATGGCCCTTGACCAGGCATTCCTATGCTTTGCCAGAACACAGATTAACATAACCGTATTTTCGCTCTCTCTAAGAGCACTCAATGAAGGATGCGGTTTGAGTGCCCGAAGTCTTTTCTTATCATGATCATCTGATGGAAAATCCGGAGCACTAAGATAATATGAAACCAGATCAGCCTTCTCCAAGAGGAAGTAAGTCGCCACATGTTCCACATTGAGAATCGGACTTTCTCCTAAAGAGTTAATAATTGCTGTAACCACAGCTAAGCTAAGTCCCCAAATGGGTTGAGCCCTTTCATTACTCTCAAAGGTGTTTGCCAGATTTCTCTCCCTCTCAACTACTGAGAGAGGTCTACCATTAGAGAGGTCAGCCAACAACACTCTTAATGATGTGAAGAAACCAGTATTCAGAAGCATCTCAGCACCTTCCTTCACATGTGCAATAGTCAAAAGAAACTTCAATATTATGTCACTGCTTGAATAGGAGCTTTTATCTTGAAGTTTTAGAACAATATGCTGCATTGGAAGATGTTTCTGGATGATGGGTAACCAAGTAGCAGGTGTTGAAAAACCTGTGAGTATTTGATCGATAATAATTATAGAGATGGAGCAATGTTCAGTAAGTTCTATACAACTGCAAATCACTGGTAGTAGCCCCAAGCTCACATTAGCTGCCTCAGGTAAGGCTTCATTATGCTCAATTTCTGTGCGTACTCCAAGGCAAGAATCTCTCCAAGTTGACTTGAGTGAAAAGAGAATTAGCATCAGAAATATCTTCATTGAACTAGTGACACAAGCAACCAATGGCCTACAGTTACTCAACACCTTGAGGCCATAAACTGAAGTTTTTAACATCAGAAGGCACGCAGATAAAGACAAATGCGTACTCAGAGACCTGGTAAAGCAGAAAAGCAACTCCGCTTGAGCTGCAAGACTTTCAACTATGTCTTCACTAGCATCAGAAACTGGAGGTAATAGCTCGATTGTGCGGTGGAGAGATTGGCATATGTTATCAATGCAAGATGACAATGATTTTTCAGGAATTTTTCTGCCACTTTTGACCTCATTGTCAAGTGACTGCATAAACAAGGAAACCATGTCAATCATAGAGAGAAAATTCAACTTGTTTTTCAGAATTTACATAAATTTAAAACATTTTCTTCAATGGTGTTTGGTTGAAATCTTTTAAAAAAAGGAATTGAAAGAGTTCGTTGAAAGATTTTCAACACTTCTGATTACAAGTGTCACCTAAAAGTTTTTCCAAAAAATGTGATCACGTGTAATTTTGTTTTATCAAAACGAAAACTACTTTCAAAACTAGTTTAAGTACGTATCCTTTGCTCGCTAGATAATTAAAAATTTTTTAGAAAGTCATAACTGTCTTTGTAATTTCATTGTTCTTCTTCTTTGTGGCCTGCTCCCACAGATTAATGTTTATGAATGTAGTAGTGCTTTTCGGATTAGAAGCTATTCAAGAAGTCATGGATAATATGGGTACGCATATTATCTGTCATTCAACCCATTTTTTATCCGTATTAAATACAGACAAAGGCAGATATTTTATTCGTTTTTGTCTAACTCGTTTTCAACCCGCCCATATCTGATCCAACTCACCCATTAGCCAGCACTAGTTACAATACTGCTATGCCTATTTGTGCTACTCACAATGCAACGAACAAACAAAATAATCACACTTACAACCACAGTTGCATGCCAGGCATACTTTATGCTAATATGAAGTGAGTCTACTTAAATACAAATCAAAGCAGGAAACAGTCTTCACCAGACTGCCCAAAAAATAAAACACACAAATGATGCTTTCTGATATATATAATCTGAACACTGACAAAGCTTCCCGACCATGGTACCCCGTTTTACCAAAAGTTTCACAACATAAGGATGCGCTAAACTAACTGAATGAACTTTATAGTGATATGTATAATTCCCACAAACCATCTAAGTACATATAAATACAACTTTATAGAACTTATTAGATTTTATGCAGTACTGTAAATGACTTAAATCTAGAAGACAGAACGTCGAAACTGAACATGCAACTAAAAATAGAGTTCACAGCATCACCATGGATAACATTGTTGCTGATGCTTTTTACGGGGAAAAAAGTTTATAGGACTGAGAATCAGCAAGGTCAAATAACTCAAATCTAGGAGACTGTAAGAAGTGAAATGCAACTGACCGCAAAACTCACATTATCACTGTCAGATATGGAGAGCGTAGTTGTTAAAGCTATTAAAGCTGAAAGCTTGGATCTTGTGAGTGACACCATAAAATTCACATTCTGCAAAGAGAGCAAGAGCATTTCTGCAACTGCTTTAGATGCTTTCCAATCCGAAAGATCCCACAAATCAATTGCCATGTCCCCTCGCAGACGGTCAGTGTCATATAAGCAGACACCATCAATCTCAGGGAAAATGTCCTTATCGTGCTTACAGTAATATGTTTGCAAGAAATTTGACTCTAGCAGATACTGTGACAGCTCCTTGAATGGTTTGTGGGAAATCTGTCTGCCTTCAAGCTCTCCTTGCAGATGATAGAATAAATCATTGAGAATCAAGTCGTCCAGTTCATTTCCTCCACTGGAAGAAAACAGAATAGAAGGAAAAAAGATTAGGTCTTGAGTTTGTGTTAAAATTATAAACAAACTTGTAGAATAGATTGATCCACTGAATACACAAGGTATTTTTGCATTTTAGTTGCTTCTAAAAATATATTTTTAAGTTGTATAATCACAAGCATGAAGGGGAGCCTTGGAGCAATGGGTAAGTTATTTCCATGTGACCTATAGGTCACGGGTTCGAGCAGTGGAATCAGCTAATGCTTGTGTCAATGTAGGATGCCTACATCTGGCCCCTTGGGGTGCAGCCCTTCCACGGACCTTGTGTAAACAGGGGATGCTCCTCGGCTGCCCTTTTCTGTATAATCACACGTATTCCTCATCAAATAAAATTACTACTTAACCCATAAGTAATCACAATTGGTCCTTTCTGCCTCAACTCTTTGAGTAACAATGCTAATAAATTCCCAACCTACTAAAAGTTCACTTCAAATAACACTAGATCAGGATATCCCTCTGAAGTACTAACAAACAACAGACAAACCAGTTCCAGGACCAGTCACACTTCAGCAAGGCATGACAATACCAAGCACTTACCTATAACCACGCTCCGCATAAATAGCCAGCAACTCAGAAAAGGCTGGCAACTTCCTCAACTGTAGAAGGGAACAGACATAATGTAGAAAATAAGTATCTTTGTTAAAGATAAAGTGTAACAAATGCCAAAGGCATGAAAGTGTGAAACTGCAGTTCACATGTTGAAAAGATTCAGATATATCAGTTGCTGTGTTTATGAATCAGTTCTGTGATTAAAGATGGAAAAAGAGCGAAGGCAAAGGTAACGCAAGATAGTATGAAATGCCACAAACAAAAGAAAAGGATAAACCTTTTGCCACAAGTTAGTAACTTTATCAACAAGTGAAACAGACAAACTTCCTCTATCATCAGCTTTTACTTTACACATCACGCGCACAGCAAACAAACCAGCAGTTACCTGCAAGCACTATCACTAATGATTAAAGGCATACTCCTTTGATGTATTAACAAGGGACGATAAGAAGAAGCTTTCCGGAAATTATTAAAAATGTCTCATATTGTTAAAAAAGAGATAATAAGATGTTTTAAATACACCCCTTCACTCTGAAAGTGATATATCAGAACAAATTCAGAATAAAACAATCAAAAAAACAGTAAGCCGAGTTTACATGAAAAACTGAATAGTCCCTAGAGAGTTGAAAAAGTGTCTCACAATGAAGTGTTAATTTAGCTGCAAAAGAAACAGAGAGCAGTACAAAATGGAGATCCAAAGTAAACTGACTTTGAACAAGAGAAACAACAGAACCAGACCTCTAAGAAGACAGGTAAAACATGTGTTCCTCTCTTTCAACTCAACTCAACTCTGTAACATAATAGGTACTAGAGATATCCACTGTAAATAATATTTACTTTTTCCTTTTTTAGATAGGCCACCTTGTATAGAGTTTTGACATATCAACCAGTGATGAACGCCAACAAAAAGAACAATTATTGTAATTTTGACCTCAACAATTATGCTTTCGAATTATCTCCAACACTACTGACTAACCTGTTGTACACTGACTCACTGAGAACATTCATATAGCATATGCAACTTGATTTGAATGGAGAAAATGATATTTCTCTTTTAAACCCATAACGTTTTGAGTGTGGCTCCCCTAAAAGTACCCAAAAGAAAAGTAACAGTTTACCGTAAAAGCAGTAATTCCTTTTTTTTTGTTTTTTTTTTTGAAACTGGTAAATGTATATTCCTTAGCATTAAGGTCAAGCTGGACACCATAAAAAATTGTTAGATACATAAATAAGATAAAAGGAAATACTTACAGAGATCTTAATATATCATCTAAAAGAAGGTTTAAATCCTCCCGTCCTACGTTACACCAAAATTAGAAAGATACTATAAAATTCCACTTGACTTTCTGAATGGAATTGGAATTATCTACAAAGCACTTCCTATTTCTCTCTCCAAACTGTCCACCAGATGCACTGTGGGAATATCCTCCACCACTTCCGTTGACTCTTGCGGCCTCCTCTTTTCATCAACAGCTTAGCAGGTCGGCAGTATGTTCAGGCATAGTTCAGCTCGTCTCTGTTTTGTTGAGGAATAAAGACCAAAATTATGTAGTGAATGTGCAGTGTAGAAACAGATGATTATTGGTTTCATCTGTTTCTTTGCACATGAAACATCTCGAAACTATGTTGGCCCCTTTTCTCTTCGAGATTTCTTATGTCAGACATGCTCTCTTAGCCACCAGCCAAGTAAAGCATTTAACGTTGATTGAAGCTGGACACTTCCATATGTTTCTCCATAGTTTTGGCTGCCCTCCATTCTGCACCAAGCCTTCCCTTCTGTATGCCCTGTTAACAGAGAATTGTCATCCCTGTTGCGTCTCCATCTTAAAGCCTCTGGTTCAGCATTAGTGCCAATGAAATCACCAATCCTACTTAACAGATCAGCGACTCTTTCAATCTCCCGGTCATTTAGCATTCTCCTAAAGGATAAGTTCCAGCCCTGTGCACTCCAAGCATCACTAATGGTACCTTCCAGGTTGTTACATAGGATAAACTCTCCATCTTTGAATTTGCTCCTTCCAGGCATCCTTCTAGAATATTATTCTTTTTCCATCTCCTAATATCATCTGTAAATTCCTTTTGAACATGGGCCATAGGGATCTAATAGTCTTCCAAACTCCTACTTTATAAGGGTCAGTGCTCACATAGGTGCACCATGGGTTGAGTTCACCAAACTTGCGTATAATCACCTCCTTCCACAATGCATGTTCCTCCTTATTGTATCTCCAAAGTCATTTCATCACCAGACTGTTGTTCTGTGCTTTCAAATTTCTGATGCTCAACCCACCCTGCTTTCTACTTTGCATTGTTGTTTGCCATTTGCCCTCTCTACACCCATGCCCACAAGAATTCCTCCTAAGTCGATCCAATTTTATCGTAACTTTGGATGGTACAGGAAATAGTGACGAGGAAGAGTCTCAAAGACAGTTAATAAGAATAAGCCTCCCTCTGAGAGATAAGTATCGTTCCTTCCACCTAGCCAACTTCTTCTCTATTTTCTCTATTGTTCCTCCCAAATCTCCCCTGCTTTATCCATAGGCATATTTTCAACTTTACATCCTAAGATAATAGAAAAATTCTTGATCTTTGGCACCTCCTTTATTGGAAACAAACCGGTTTTCCCCAGTTAACCTTCAGACCAGAAGAGGCTTAAAAAATTTTCAAGATCAATCTGATATAGCCAATCTGTTCTGCCTACGGTTCAGAAAGTATCGCTGTATCATCTGCATACTGTAAATGACCTATTGACATACCTCCATTGTCTGCCCCTGCTATCTCCTATCTCAAAGCCTTTAACCCACCTATTCTGCAATGCTATCCTCAACATGCTATCATTGCTAGTATAAACAGGAAAGGAGACAGAGGGTCCCATTGCCTAAGGCCCCTTTCAGAAGCAAAAAAACCCACAGGTTCTCTATTCACCAGAACAGAGGACCTAATAGTTTTAACGCTAAATTCTATCCATTTCAACCATATCTCACCAAAGCCCATTTCTCTAAGAGTGTTCGACAAGAATTTTCTGTTGACATAATGATAAGCTTTTTCTATATCTAGCTTACACATGACACCTGCTTCAGCACCTTTAAGTCTAGAGTCAACACACTCACTGGCAGTTAGAGCTGCATCCATGATCTGCCTCCCTTTTATAAATGTCATTTGATGCTTGTTAACCAACCTGTTAACTACCTTCTTGAGTCTTTCAACTAGTAGCTTTGCCACAATCTTGTACATTCCACCTATAAAGCTTATAGGTCTAAAGTCTTTTAACTCTGAAGCTCCTACCTTTTTGGAATCAAAGCTGTGACGGTTTCATTGAAGTTTTTCTCAAACTTTAGGTTTTCATGAATGTATTGGAGAGTTAAGCTCCCAAAAAGCTTAAAAAAAGGATATAGGAAATCCATCAGGACCAAGTGTCTTCTCCAAAGAACACAATATAATGCTTTCTAGGATTTCTGCCTCAACAAACTGTCTTTGTAACCCCTCTTGTTCTTCCACTGAAATCCTTGTAACTTCATGTAGCACTAATTCTGAACTCAACTCTTCTGCCTGCTTGTACAGATTCTTATAAAATTTTTGAATAGCTTATTTGATCTCCTCTGGATTTGTCACCTCATTACCCTCCACCTTCACATTCTCCAGGTCCGAAGGGATCCAGTGCCCAACTACCGATTCCTCCCAGAATTGCGTTATCAGAGTCGAGCCAAGAATGGCCGTTAGTGGACACCCATTCAGGTTATCTATGGAATTTGCCCATTAGTGAGCTGTAGCTATCCTATGAAAATACTTAATATTTTTGTCTCCATGTTTCAACCATTGTATCCTTGATCTTTGTTTCCAAGCTATCTCCTCATTTCTTGCTACAACTTCAAACTCCATAGCTAAGTTTGACTTCTGTATTATCTTATCATTTGTGAGAACTCTTTGTTCTTGGACAGCCTCCAAGTTTGCCAATTGGTTGAGAATGTCTTCCTTCCTCTGTTTGCAATTGCCCCTGTTGGTCCGATCCTTCGGTCTTCCTTTTAGCATTTTTTGATTTCCTGCTAGAACAAAACCATGCCCATTAACATCAAAAGATTCCCACCATTGTCTTACCTTTTCTTTAAACCCTTCCATCCCCATCCACAAACTTTCAAATTTGAAATAACTTTTCTTGAAGTTCAGTTCTCCACTAGATAACATGATAGGATTATGGCCAGATCCTTTGGCATTACTGTCTAGCTGATATGAGTAAATTGCTCCTCCCATCATGATGAGTATAAAATTCTATCAATTCTAGAGGCACTACTATGATTCTCCCCTCTTCTCCCTGTATAAGAACCTCCAAATAAAGGAGGATCCACAAGTTCCATCACTTCAATGCATCCAGAAAACTCAGACTTTGCTCCATTGATTCTGGGACAGTTTGTTTTCTCACTGCGATACCTGATTACAGTAAAATCACCCCCGACCACCCAAGGTCATGCACACCTTCCCCACATTGAATACAACTCCCACCATAATTCTCTTCTTTCCACCTTTCTGCAATCAGCATAGAACGTTGTCACTAACCAAGTAAAATTTTAGTTTTGCCCAGACATTTTACAGGTTATGCTTTGATTGCCACATTCTACCATCTACCCTTCCCATACTCTCCTGTCCCACAGGATTAGCATCCCCCCACTGCTACCACCTGCCTCCATATGTCCCTTCCCCACCCATCTATTATCCCAGACGCTATGCATGATACTGTTTACATTTCCCCCCAACTTTGTTTCTACCAAGATATACACATTTGCACCCCATTGGTTAATCAGATTCCCGACCACCCGCCTCACGTTCCAAGACACTATTTTTATCCTCATTTATGAGTGATGGTTAGTTTCCTCCTGCTTGTTCTAGGTTCACCATCCTTAAACTTCATGTCAAAGACCAGATTCTGAGCTCTTTTGGAATTGAGTTGTTATTGTTGTTTGAAGATTTGCCCTTACCTGCATGTCTCTCCAAGTATCTCTTTTGATCGAATTACATGCATAAGCCTCCCTTCCACTCAAAAAAACAGTAATTCTCTCAAGAGCACTAAAATCATACTCCTTTAGAGATTTACAAAAAACTAAGAAGCTCAGGGAAGATGAGAGAGATCGGACTGGAGGGTTTGGCGGAAAGTAAGAAGCTGAGAAGAAGAACACTTCTCACTTAACTGCCCGAACAAATAATAGATAAAATAAAGCCACAGATCTTTGTGATGCCTCTTGTTCCTGACAATAATTAAATAAGGAATAGCACTGACAAAATAATCTATCAGAACAACCACTAGATGGTCACACCAGGGGTAAATCGAAACCTTCAGGGCTCTGTTCAGCCCAAAAGCTGCAAGTCTGTGAAGGCTTGGGCTCAATAACACAAGAAAGAATGCAAAGGAAGCATCTCATGTAACCACTTCATCAAACAACTCACAAGCACATTATCATTATCTCCCAGAACCAAAACACAACAGAAAAATTGACATAATCAAGTCACATGATTCATGTGCTCACTCATCCATTTTTAAACATTCAAGTTTTGCAAGGTTAATTTTGCTACCTTTGCTGGTAGTGTTTTGGATCATGCCAATCAATAACTTTCCAATAGATGAAATTAATCTGTACTCATGATGAGATTGTAGGTATCATTCTGTAACTATAGATTCATTCTGATCCATGTATAAATTGTTTGTTTCTCTGGAAGACAGGTAAAAGAAAGAGGGCAGGGGTGAATAAAGATTTCAGACTTCTCGATGGCCAGCGGCTAGAGTTAAGCTTAAACTGGGGGAAAGCAGAAAGTGGTAGTATCAGTAAGGGAAAGAGGTGATGACAAAGAAGAAAGGCCTTGGGCTTTCAGAAACAGAAGGGAAAAGGCTGCCAGTGTATGGAGTAGATTAGCTGGGAGTATATTTAAACTGTAACAGAATACTAACACTTTACTGCCAAATTCTTAATCTCTTCACATCCAAATATTCTAATAATAAAATTTACATAACAATGCTAACATTCTACTACCCCCTTAACATTGTGACACGCACCCTCAAAGTCGGGGTGGAAAAACCATTTGCTTATTTAAAAAAGGAATATAATAAACAGTCACCAAAATATTGAACAATCACTAGAAGGTCGACAGAATAGTATCACACAGGAACATATACCAAAACCTGACAGAAATGGTGGAGGACATTGCAGGGTAAGATTTGGCCATGTATCACACAGGAACATATACCAAAACCTGACAAAAATGTGCAGGACATTGCAGGGTAAGATTTGGCCATGGGAGTCTTGCAGAAATTTTTTTGGAATAATGACTAAAATGATGGAAAGAAAGAGGTGGTGCCGCCTGAACATTCACCAGGAAGAGACGTGATCCTGCAGAGAAGTCACCAGAAAAGATGTGGTGCCTCCGAAACGTTCACCAGGGAAAAGGAGAGGTTCCTTGGGAACAGTCACTGGTTAAAATGCACAGCCCCAGGTACATTACAAAAAGGAAATAAGGGATAGTGAAGGGGGTGGTCCTCAAAGGTAGGCATAGTGCTGTCAGGATGGTAAAGATATATAGGAATAGCACTGTGGGAACAAGGGGAAGATGAAAGATAATAAAATTATGAAAAGAAAGAAAGATTTGGTTTCACGAACCACATGCAACATCTAATAGGTAAAAGCTGCTAAAGTCCTTATCACAATCTTATAGACTATCATTTCATTTGAGAAAATAAGAGGACAAAGAGTTGTATTGATAACTTGATAATTTGATGAACACAAGATACATCTGTTATATGTGTCAAACATTAGACATGTATATTTGTCCAATGTGGAACAAAATTGAAGACTCAACACCTCAACATATTAACTCGAACATTCTTTTTTATTCCTTGACGGGTATTCTAACTCAAATATTCTAGCTCTAACACTTTATGTTGCAACTTAATTAATTGTTATACTAATTTATTTCGCCTCCTCAAGCCCCTTGGTCAAGAAAATTACAACCTGGCTTAAAACTCAAGCAACTATAAAGAGTCAGCTTCAATCCGAAGGTACAAACAACAAAGCGAAATAGAATGCTTCTGCTGTTATACACATTCACTATCACAATGAAGCTGATCATCAGAACTAGCAATGATGAAAGCTAACATAAACCAATGTAGAGACTCAGCTACTACCTTTAATCAGAATTAGAAATACAAGAGTACCAGGAAATACAGCTCACCCTTGCGCGCAGCTTTACAGAATCATCATAGTCAAATGAAACAAATGTCTTGATAGTCTCTGCATCCAATGAGCTCTCACACCACACTCCGAAAATATCCTTCATGTTACATGAACTTTCAGCTGTTGCTACTTTAGAGCCATCTGACCCATTATGTAACGATTTGGAAGATTCTCTTGTGACCAACTCAGAATGTAAAATCTTTTTCTGCAGGAACATCTCATAGGACACTACATCCAATACATAATGTTGACACTGATATCTGTATGCCAAGTTTAGGAGCTCCAATCCAGCCGTACTTTCAGATTGGAAACTCTTCTTACCTATAGAAAGCACGACAGAATTCAATAGCTTTTTCCAGAAGTCTGAATTTCTCAACTGCTTCAGGAGATCTGTATAATGAGCAGCTCCTTGCCATAATGCTTTTAGGAAGTTTAGCACATTACACATTATACGTGATTTGCTGAAAGAAACCAAAAGAATCTCTTAAATGAAATCATGAAGTACCTCAACAATTAAACATCGTAAGGACACAATTTATGACATAATAAGAAATGACAAGGAACCTTACGTCATCACAAGATCATCAGATCTTTTAACATAAATCCATATGGAATCTAATATGTTTGCAGCATCACACTTTAGTACATCATTGTTGGCTGGTTGATTGTAACCATTGCATGATTCAGAAATTGGATTTTCTCCCAAAGTGATCACAGCTGTAAGAAAAGAAGCCTGCGACAGAATGATTTGAAATTTAAATACCAGAAAGGACAAAAATTATGGTCTTTTTCGTACCCAATTGAGCACTTAAAACAAAATTTATTAGAGTATTACATGCTAGATGTCAACAGTAACAAAAGATTAAATTAATGTGTTTTATTGGACACCTAAAATAATAGGAACAGTTTCTGGGAGAGTTTCCATTGGAACAAAAAAGAACGGCTAGTAATAAGATGCCATACAACACATTCGAACTAGACTTAGTCTCAAAATAAAGCCCATATATCAAATAAGCAACATTAGACAACTAAAGAAGGTATAGTTCAGTGAGTACGCCAAAGTAACAAAATAATACATGGCAGAACACAGAAAAGTTTATGCACACTAAATTTTAGAAAGTCAATAAGCCTTACAATGACGATTCAATATTAACTTAATGACAACATTCAAAACAATTTCAGTGAGGGACTTCAGTTATGTAATTTTATTTTATTTTTAAAATAGAAATACACATGCAGCAGGTTTCAAACCAGGAACCTCAAGGTGTAAATTGAGTTCCATAACCATCAAACCATACATCAAATTGTATATTTAGTGAAAAGATATTTATTCAAATTTCATGTTTACCAAACAACCATTAGTAGAGCTCTTGACAGAAGGGATAAATAAAGCAAAGGTGTCGTGACTGGTCTGTTTAAACACACATTATAAGGTATAGCAGCATGGAGCAAGGAGTTTACATTCTCCACCTGTTTGCTTAAGGTAAAAGGAAATGAGTACAAAAAGCTTTAAGGACATGTTGCAGATCTGTAAAAACTGGTTCCAAGTCAAAAAGGGAAGAAAAATCTAATAGATCACAAAGAGCTTATAAAGTCTAGTAACTGTGCAGCTTCATCTACACCTTCTTCTTTATACCTAAAGTAAAATGTTGTAATCCAGTTTCATTTAATTTTTTGTATGCAATTAGCAAAGTCAAAAACATCCCTTGTTTTTAGCTTTTCATGTGTGAGGCAGGCTCTTTTGGCCGCCAACCAAGTAAAATATTTTATCTTGGTCGGTATCTTGTTCTTCCATATCCAGGGACCTAGTTTGCACCCAGTTTGCTCCCTTATTTCCTTGGTAGACAACCTGTTCGCAGAGAGTTTGCCATCCCTAAATACTTCCACCTTATTGAATCTGACACTGTGGATATACCTTTGCAGCCACTAAGTTCCTGTAAGAGCTCAACCACTCTCCCCACTTCCTAATCATTCAAAAGCCTTCTGATCATAATGTTCCATCCCTGAGGGGACCATAGATTAGTACACAGAGAGAATAAGTCTGGGAATGAGACTATCAGTGTCTCATGTCCAAGCCAACACTCCTTTGGAAAAAAGATCTTGGTACCATTTCCCACTTTGTAGGCGATATTCCTAGCCAGTTGGAGCCAAAATTCCTGATTGTTCGCCACTCTGATACACCATAACTGTTGGGCACTATGTTGGAGCACCAATTCCCACTCTGTCCATGTTTGTTTAATATTACTTCCCTCCAAAGTGTCTATTCCTCAGTAGTAAATCTCCATAGCCACTTTGTCAGTAGACATTTGTTCTGCTACCCCAAATTCCTGATGCCAAGTCCACCAGAGTGCATTTAGCTGTCTGTTTAGCTGGGCAGTTTGCCATTTAATCAAATGCATATCTTTGCCCTCTTTATTGCCCAACCATAAGAAGTCTCTCCTTAACTAGTCAAGTCTTTCTTCCACCTTAGAAGGGCTAGGGAATAAAGACATTACATAGATAGGTAAAGCAACTTGTTTTGTCTTGGTTTCACAGAAGATAACAATATCATCTGCATAGAGTAGATGACATATCTGCATTTCTTCCACTGTATTTCCTCCCATGAAAGATTACCTATCTTGAAGCCTTTTAGCCAACTGTTTTGAGGCCACCTCATCATGCTGTTGTAACCTTCAATGGCTAGCATGAAAAAGAAAGGGAAAGAGGATCTACTTGTCTAAGTCCTCTTTCTTAGGGGAAAAAACCAATCCACTTGAACCATCTTTCACCAAATCCCTTCTACTCCAGAATTTTGAAAAGGTAATCCCAATTAACATGGTCAGCCTTCTCCATATCCAGCTTGCACATAACTCCTGGATCATCACCTTTGAGCTTAGTATCCACACACTCATTGGCCATAAGTGCAGCTCTATTATCTGTCTTCCCTTTATGAAAGCTATTTGGTGCTTGTTCACTAGCTTGCTAATCACCCTCTTCAACAATCATAGAATCCGCCTATTAGATTCATGTGTCGGGAATTAGCGACACATCTTTACTTCTTCATAGCATTTTGCATGTTTTTAGGAGTTAAATTAAGTAGAAACAAACCTTATTATGCTATGTTTCAGGAACTCAGGCAATGAAAAGATGAAAGGAGTTTAGGCCAGAAAAATGCTCAAAGGACTAGGCAACATACGGACTGTCTGTCTGAAAGACGATCCACACCTCCTACCATCCCTTCCCAACGGCAGATTCCAGAAACCAATCAAAAAGGGTCCTTGCAGTACGATTGAAGGGACGAACCGTTTTCCAAAAGGACGGTCCGTCAATTGAAGACAGGATCCGAGCTAGGCAGAATGGAATTTCTAAAGTGCGGTGCAAGGTATGGACCGTCTTTCCAAAGGACAGCCCGTCTTTCAAAGGACGACAAGTTGCGGAACAGAAGCTACAAAGTGAAGTATGATCCAAAGGACGGTCCGTCCCTATACACCGAGCACTCCGAAGTTTGAATTAATTGGGTTTTTTGGGAAATAGTATAAATAGATTTTTCTTGTACTTTTTAGAGTTTTTTACATTATTCAGTTCATACTTAGAATAGAGAGTAGAATTTAGCTAGTTTAGCCCTAGTTTTCAAAGTAGATTTGAGATCTTAGCTTGTAACTTAAAATTTCCGTTCATCTTTTGAAGATTTCAATTTCTCTTGGTAAGAATGCTTAATTACTTTGCTTTTCTTCTTCTTCTTTCTATGGGTAACTAAACCCAGATCTAGAGTTGTGAACCCAATGGGTTATGAACCCTAATGATCCCAATTTGTTAAAATTGAGTTTGGGCTTATGAACATTTGATTGATTTTTGTTTTGTAGTGTATGATCGGTGATGAGAGGCATCCAATCCTGTCCAACTACCTTTATGAGGCTTGAAAGAACAAATTTAGGTTGGGTTAGCATCAATCAACAATAACTCTAGGCATAACACTTATTTAATGGATTCTCTTGGACATAGGTTGAATTCCAATTGGCAACAAACAATTGGAAACAATTGGGTAGAAGGGAGTTCTCTTCAATTTGACAAAATTGAAGTAGATTGACACCTAGGGTGCTATTGAAAGAGACACATGAGTTGCCTAAGTAAATTGCTTGCATGTTCAGCCCAAGCCCACTCTCAATTCTTCCACATTGGGTGATTTAAGGGAATCAACCCATAATTGGGGTCACTTCCCTAGAATTATCTCTAACTGATTACAACCCTAGCATATTGCACTTTGTAGTCCTAGTTAAATTTCATTTCTCTCAATCAGAATAGACTCTAATCTTGCAATACTTTATTGTTTAGTACTAGATAGTCTGGGCTTCGAGTAATCTCTGTGAGATTCAACCCCAACTCCTTGTTGGGTTCTATATTTGTTGCGATTATTTACACTACCCGATGTTGGGAGTAGATTTGAACATCATCAAATATTATGGCGTCGTTACCGGGATTACGACATAAGCCCTATCTAGCCCTAACATTCTAGTTTTCTTGCTTACATCTATTCTTTTACCTTTTCTTTTTGTTTTTGTCTCTTTATACAGGATCATGGCCGCTCTTCCTGCAGGAGATTTGGAAAACGTGTTCACATACACCAATGAGGAAGTTGGCTATGTGAGCACGATCGTCCCACCAAGGGTAAATATTGCCTTATTCAAGATTGACGGCAGTATCTACACTATGCTAAAGGCGGAGAGACAATTTCACAACTCAATGGACGACGACCCCCATCAGCACTTAAAAAAATTTCTTGGAGGTGTGCAACCTCCATAAGCAACATAACATTTCGAATGATGCTATCCGGCTACGAGTGTTCAAATTACTCGTTGGACGGTGAGGCAAGGGATTGGTTGCACAGACTCCCTCTAAACTCAATTCATACTTGGCAAGAATTGGTTTCCACCTAGCAAAAACGCAAAGCAACAGGACAAGATATTTTATTTTCGGCAGCTACCGAGAGAACAATTGTTCGAAGCAGGGAGAGATTCCGGCAATACATCCTTCAAGCGCCCAACCATGGGTTCCCGGGTCATATCTTGTTGGAGAAGTTCTACACTGGGTTAGATGCCTTAACATAGTCCGTTGTCAACAACATCGCAGGTGGGTGCTTCATGGATAAGACTTTTAATAGAATTGTCATCATTTTGGACAAGATAGCAAAGCACAATCATGCTTGACATGGTGGGGACCAATGCAAAGGAATCAATGTGGGTACTTCTTCTTTATCTCATTTGATGAAGGAGAATTAGGAGCGAGATCAGATGATGGGCATTATGGCAACCAACATAACCCTCCTCACGAAGAAGTTGATAGAGTCTGAGGTCAAGAGGTGCATGCTATTGATGAGACCATGAATGGTGTTCAATACGGCATGGAGGCTCTCCTCCATACAAATATCAGCCATTACAAGAGCCACCTCCTACGCAAGTGGAAGACGCCAACTATGTTGGCACTTCATCCGTTGGCTATATATTGCAATATCATACCAAGGTCAGTATTACATAGGAACGACTATGGTGGATAAAATCAGGGTTGGCACAATAGTGGTAATTACCAGAACGGATGCTCATCTTCTTATGTTCCGCCTAGAGATCCCCCTCTAACTCTCAAAATAGGAGGGAGGGTCCTTCACATGATCATGGAGGCTCAAAGGTTGAAGGGTTGTTAGAGAAGGTGCTTTCCAACCAGGAGAGAATGGATGCTTGTCTCAAGAGTCTCACGGAGATTGTAGACTCTCACACAACTTCCACTCATATATTAGAGCAACAGGTGCCGGACCTTTCCCGTGACCAAAATCCTAAACAAAAATGCCATCTCTCGAGTGACACAGTGGTGAATCCAAAAGGACATGCGGGATCTTTCAATGCTCAATGTATGGCCATTGTCACGAGTGGCAAGATTGTGCACCCTATTGATGTTGAGGTTAAATATGGTATGATGGAGAATGAATCTGAAATTATGATCAAGTTTGATGACCAAAAAGAGAGGCCTAAAAAGTCGTGTTAATGAGGTAGTCGAGGGTGGATCCAAAACGCCACCGTGTGAGGAAGTTCAATAAGATGTTTCAATTGCCCTAAAGGAAAGAGGGAAGGCTAACGGAGGAGTGGAAGACTTTGCAAAATATTTTCCTCCAATTATCCCTCCATTTCCGCAAAGAACTGCTCAACAAGGTCTATCAAAGAGATGCCCAGGTTTGCTAAGTACTTGAAAATGTTGTTGACTAGAAAGTCGTCGTGTGACAAAGAGGAGCTTATCCCTATGACCCATACAATGAGTGCCATCATAACAGACACATGTGTCGAAAAGAAAGGAGATCCAGGAGAATTTACCGTGCCTTGCCGGATCGGTAGATATGATTGCTCGCATGCCCTTTGTGATAATGGGGTAAGCATTAATCTGATGCCTCTTGCCATTTACAAGCGGTCTGGGTTGTCCAAGATCAAGCCCACCTCCATTCGGCTCCAGATGACCGACAACACCATTAAGACTCCTGTTGGGGTGGTGGAGGATGTGTTTGTCAAAGTCGGAAAGTTCATACTTCCGACAGACGTTATGGTTCTTGACTGCGACATGGATAGAGATATTCCCATAATTCTCGAGAGACCATTCTTGACTACTAGGAAGAGCCTTGATGGATTCAAAAAAGCATGAAATAATGTTCTGAGTCAAGGAAGAGAGCATTACTTTCAAAGCTGGGAGAGGTCACTTGTTGCCCATAGGAGTTGGGGACATCTTTGTGGTCAATGTTGAGCAGGGAGTTGGTAAGGTTGTTGAGCATGCTATTGGAAGCAGATGGTTGAAGTCGATGGAGTTCTGCATTAAAACTACTAGGTTCTTTATTCTTGTAAATAGAGAACCTGTGGGTTTTTTCCAACATAGAAAGGGCTCAAATAGTGGGATCCTTTATCTCCTTCCTTCTTTATTATAGCTATAGAAGGCTTTGATAGCATATTGAAATTGCCTCTCAAAATAGTTGGATTGGGGATTTTAATGTGGGAACAGGCAAATGAGGTCATGGAAATTCCTCACTTACTGTATGCTGATGAACAGTAATCTTTGGTGAAGCAAAGAATGAACAAATTTGCTACCTAAGGGTGATTCTAGTGGTTTGTTGAAGCTTGCTCTAGGTTGAGAGTCAGCAGGAGGAAAAGTAGCACCTTCCCTAATAAGGAGGTTCAGCAAATCCAGGTACTAGAAAACATTTTGAACTGCAGGATTGGGAACTTGCTTACTGTTTATCTTGGAAAGCCCTTGGGATCAAAGCAAAAAGCTGTGGAAATTTGGGATGACTTTATAGAAAAGACTGAGAAGAAATTAGCACTTTGGAAGTCCCAATACCTTTCCTTAGGAAGACAACTCACCCTGATCAATTATGGGTTAGATGATTTGCTTACATATGTGATGTTTTTATTTCCTATACCTAGCAAAGTGGTCAAGGCATTGGACACTTTGAGGAGGAATTTCCTATGGCAAGGAAATAAAGTGGGCAAAGGATGTAACTTGGTCAGATGAGAATCAGTTCAACAAAGCAGAATGTATGGAGGTTTGGGAGTAAAAAACTTTAAAGCTACAAAAATAAAGTTTGCTCACAAAGTGGTTATGGAGATATAACCAAGAAGACCAGGCTTTATTGAAAGAAGTGATCCAACATAAATATGGCCAAGCTAAACAATGGTACACACATATGTTGTTACAAATGCTTTTAGTGTGGGGTATGGAGTACCACTAGATCTTTCTGGTTATTTGAAGGTAAATTCAAATTATAAGGTGGGCAGGGTGATTATCTTATTTTGGAAGGAGAATTGGAGTGGACAGAGGCATTGTAGGCTTTGTTTCCTAGACTATTCTCGTATGCACTAATCTGGGGTAAAGTAGAGGAGATCTGGTCCCCTCAGGGCTGGAATTTAGCTTTCAGAAGGTTGTTAAATGATTGGAAAAGCAAGGGTGGCAGCATTGCTGACAATAGTGGTGGCTTTCAAAGGACTAATATGGAGGCAGTGATAACATGTCTTAACACCACCAGGTGGACTGTTCCCAGTAAAATAGAGTGTATAATGAGAATGAAGTAATGGAAGTCAAGCAGGACCCTGGAAGTCTGTATGGAAGTATGGCGCAGCTAAGGTGATAACTTCCCACATGGCTAGTAGTCAAAGAGAGTTTGACCGAGGAAGTCAACAGGACCCTGGAAGTCTGTATGGAAGAGTATGGCACCAACTAAGGTGAAATGCTTCACATGGCTAGTAGTCAAAAGAGTTTGACCGACTCATGAACAACTACAAAAAAAAGGGAATTTGCATTGCCTCAAGATGCTCATCATGTAAGGACGCTTTATAAACAAACAACCACCTTTTCCTGCATTGTAGAGTTAGAGCACAAGTGTGGGCATGTTTCATCACTTTGGCTAAGGTGAACTAGTCCATGCCAGAACAAACTGCTGATCTTTTAAGTTGTTAGATTAAGAGGGAGGTATCAAGAGTCAGAAGACTTGGTGGAAAATAGTAGCCTGTATTTGGTGGAACATTTGGAAGGAAAGAAATAAACGGATCTTTTAAAGCAAAGAGAGCTCCATACAGAAGATCAAGTGGAAGGTCATCACTTCTTTATATCTTCATTCGCCAGTTGGGTGGTTTGATCCTGACAAAGCACAACTATTGGGTCCTGGTTTAGTTTAAAAAGCTTTGGAGAAAGTTACATTGATATGAGAAAGGTTTCACAGAGCAGACAGAAGTCCTATGCAGATAAGAAAGTTAGTGATATGGAGTTCGTGAAGGGAGAAAAAGTCTTTTTGGAAGTTTCCCCTAGGAAAGGAGTCATGAATTTCAAGCGGAAAGGAAAGCTATGTCCCAGATCCTTATGAGATTTTGGATCGAATTGGATTGGTAGCATATAGACTTACTTTGCCTCCAAAATTGTCTAATGTTCATCATGTGTTTCACGTGTCCATGATTAGACGATATGTTCGTGATGATAGCCACAAGATCCCGCAGGAGGATGTGGAGCTTGATGAAAATTTGAAATGAGGAAGATCCAATATCTATTCTTAATAGGCAAGTGCGACAATTGAGGTTGAAGAAGGTAGCTCCAGTCAAAGTGTTATGGCGCAATCATACAACTGAGGAGGCAGCTCGTGAGTCCTAGGTGGACATGCGAAATAGATATTCTCACCTATTTGGCACTACACAGGTATGGATCAAGACCTGTTCGAGGACAAACCTTAGTTTAAATGGCGGAGAATATAATAACGCAAATTAAATTAAGGGTTTTTTTAATAAATAAAAGAAAAAGGAATTAAGGAAAAAATAGAAAAAAACAAGACAGGAGAGGTAACGATTAAAAAGAAAAGGGGTTGGGCATGTTGTTTCAAAGCAGAAGCAGGAAGAAAGAAACGTAATAGAAGAAAAGAAAGGAAGAGAAAGAGGAAAAGAGGAGAAAAATAGAGATTTTTATCCCAAATTATCAAGGTAATAATCCTAATTTTTTACTTGAGTTTATTATGCAATAATAAGAAAGTATTTATGGTAGAAATATAAGGAAATTTTGTAGCGGGTCAAGAATCTTATTGGGTTATATTATGTATAATTCACACCGAACCTGCATGGACATGCAAACACAATTGTTGTGGATGAAGCTAGAGGCTAAAGAGTTCGTTGAGCGGATTTTGTTGCTGAGGTGAGCCGCCGCATTATTCGTGGAGGCTACTGTTTCAGCTTTCCCTATTTCATGTTTTTTTATTTCTTTTCTTGGGGTTTGGATGTCGAAAGTTAAATTCGTGTTACTCTATTAGATGCTCCATGGTCTTAATATGGGATTTGCGCTAGAGAATCAGTATTTGAGTAATCATTGAATTTCACAAATTGATTATGGATTTCGTTGGATTATTACTCTCTATTTAATAATCATTAATGCGTTTAGACTTGCACAATTTGCTCTAAGTGCTTATATAAATGGGTAAGAGAACGGAAAATTGGTTCATCTAGCGGATGTCGGGTGATGTTAATGAATATCAGTCACGTCTAAGGGGTATTCAAGGATGTGACAAAGCTGTCCTCCACTCATTCCTTCAAATAATTGATGGGATAATTCTATATCAAGGTAAAACTTGGGAGAAAACTAGTACAATGCCTTCCATCTTCTTCATTTTTACTTTACCCATGCCCATGAAAAAAAATCTTTCAACTTGGATCAAGCTTGAAGCTCAAGGGCTCAATGTTTTTAGGCTTGAAAATAGCTTTAAATGCTCCTGGACAATAGGTCATCCAGATATACTAGATCCCATGGTCTGGCAGCAATGTAGCAGATTAATGAGCTCAAAAAGAAAGCAACAAGTGGGCAAGTTACCTGATAGCGTGCAGCATATGTAAGCATCTTGAAAGTAGCAATTACTAAATCCTCACTTTCTGCTTTCTCTTGATAAAGAATGCAGCAAATGGTATTTTTAAAATTATAGATCTGCAAAAGCATTTGTTGACATCAGTTAAAATATCTTATTTTCATTCCTCAAAATGTAAAAACTTAACAAGAAAAATAAATACCAATTTTTAAAGCTAAACCTGATTGTCATCCAGACCGAAATATGCATTGTTAACTGCATATGACTGCGAGTCATATCCAATAATAAACAACCTAGAGAGCAGTCTTGCAGCACCCACCTGTATCTTCTGCATAGGCAGCAGATGTCATCAGACTTTAGCACAGTTTCAAACTATATTAGACCTCGGAATGACTTGAGTGGAATCTACTTTGATTTCCTTTTGAATACCAATTACTCTATTTTGACCAATGTAAGATTATTTCTTGTAATTTTTAATAGAACCCGCAAATAAGAAATGGGGAGAAGTAAATAGATGCAACTTTAAAAAGGCTGCACCTTTTAATTAAAAAGAAGAGAGCCACACGTCCAACAAAAAATAAAAGCCACTAAAGCATGCACCTCATGGACTTTGTCGCTAAGAAGGTAGCACTAGACAATTAATAGAGTTGGCAAAATGATATATTGATCATCAACACAACATTATGAATTAATTATTTAGAAATACTAGGAACAGAAATTAGAAATTGTAAGGAAACTAGTCACCGGAAACTTTAAGTTGTAAATTTACATGTAAATCAGAAAATCATTCATGAACTTGCTCAAGATGTTTCTTCTGTAAGGAAAGAGCAGAAACAGTAAACCATCTTTTCATCCACTGCAAGGTAACTGGGCAGTTATGGAGACTGTTCTTAAATCTCAAAGGAATCTCTTGGCCTATGCCTGGGAAGATAACTCAGGCCTTACAGAGCTGGGAAGAAGCTGGAAGCCAGTCCAAGTGCAGAGAAAGATGGAGAATTGTCCCAGCAAGCATTTGGTGGACTATTTGGAAAGAGAGGCATTTAAGGTGTTTTGAAAATATAGAGAATGACATGCAGCAGATCAAACAGGATTGCATTTTAATTCTCTGTTTTTGGTGTAACCAGATCTGGACTAATGATCCTGTCTCTATGGTTGATGTCCTAGATTCAGTATAGATATAGGATCATAGATTTTTGGAAAGTGTCTGTAAATAGTGGAGTAGGTCAACAGTTGTATTATTTTTCAGTTATGATATATACAATACCAGTTTAAAAATAAAATTAAATAAGGTAATTAGTTTATTACTAATTATTGTCTCTAATTTCTTCGAAATAGGTGTCTATCACTTTTGATCTAAATTCTTGAATTGACTCTATTAGTATCATAATTAGTTTAATCCGCTAATTTTTGAATGCTAAGAAGATTTAGGGTTCTTAGTATTTATTTTGAAATTTGGGGATTTTATTCTCGAATTTCAGATATCTTTCTATTCATGTCTTTAATCATCGTATTTTCGCTTCTAGAGAAACAGGATTTCAGTTAGAGGGGAATTAGCACTGTAAATCATGAAAATACAGGAATAACAGGGACTGATAGTCTTCGAAACCTTAACACAGTTAGAGGCAGTAAACTAGTGAAACTGTATTATTGCAAGAATTGCAAGGGTGACATCAAAGTGAATGTATTAATGCTCTATGGAAATGAGTAGAAAATTCCTTACTCCAAAGAAATGTGGCAAAAAAAGAAGGCAAATGCTTTTAATTAAATAGTGATGAGAACATACAGGATTTCGGAAGAATGACATCAGTGATATGGCAGCAGTAACCACAGGCACTGGTTTGGTCATCGGTGACATGATTGCCTGATGAAAGACAGTGAAACTGGGCACATCCTGAAATAAAGCACAAGCAGGTCTTAGGTTTTTCTGTCAAACATATTCACAAAGTCAAACAAGATCAGGAATATCCGTTAACATCGGTCTCTTGAAACTGAAATTCAATCAGCCTATGTGCTGTAGATAATCTGTTTAATAGACTGATTCCAGCAGTAAAAAGAGCAGAAAATCGTATTCTTAATTCTATAAATACCACAGATGAGAGAAAAATAAGTGGGAGCTTCACCATGAAAACCAAATATTATTCACTTCATTAGGAATTTTTAAAGTTAGAGTTAAAGTTGTGATTGGCCATATTTTTTGCAAAAAAAAATTCTAAATATGGTTTATACCCTCAATGTTAAAAACTAGCAAAATCACCCAACTTGACTAATTTACCTAAAGCATACAATCAAATCTACTCTAAAAGAATAATATCTCAAAATAGATAGTCACATAATATCATAGATTAGAACTTATATAAGAGCTACTACATACTACTAGAAATATTTTTTTTATTTGAAAATTTTGAAGTTCGAGTTGAAAAAGGAGTTGTGTTTGGTTATAGTTTTTGCAACTAATATTTGGTTGTTTGAATGTACTTTTCCTAGAAAACATGAAATATCATTTAAACATGAAATTACAATTCAAATGGGGTCATTTATATAAAAATAAAAAAATTAGGGTAAAATTAAAAAAGAAAAATATAGTGATAGTGAAAAAAGTGAAAACGGGGATTTGGGCGTTATCCAAATACAACTTTAAGTTGTATTTGAAATTTTCATGGTCAACGTTGTTTTTCAAATAAAATGAAAAAAAAATCTAGAAAACAAATGAGTAATTCTCATGGCTAAATGGGTCTTAAACAACTTAATCACAGTGTAGATAAGAAGAAAAATACTAAAACAAGATCATAAAGTACAAGTTGAGCACCTTTCACTTAATTTAAGATTAGAATACTTTATACAGATCTCTCCAAGAAAATGCAAGATTTATTTTAGACTGAGACTGCAATTTTCTCTCTCTCTCACTGTAAAGCTTAGCTTTTCTCCTATATGCTCAATCGGACCTCTGTTGACCGGCGACCAGGATTAGGGTGGTCTGGAAACAGACTTTTTCCGGCGAACCAGAGGATATTCTCAACAACATACCAGGGATTTTGAGCGACTCGACAACAGCAAGGAACATCAATAGCGGGGTGNGGATCGACTACTATTCAGGTTCTATCTTACCAAAGTTGGTACCTCCGGTTTACTTGTTAATCTCCGTCATCTTTAATCTGCTTCTTACATGTCAGTACCTTTAGATTTTAGTTAACTTTTCTGTTATTTCTATCTTCTTACCTGCTTCCTTCTGTTAGTTAAACTTAAGTGGCCTTAATTAATCTGTTTGTTTGTGTGTCTCTGACTAGTAAAGGCCTTTAAATTTCAGTTCCTTTTCTGTTAGTTCTACCTTCTTACCTGTTTGTGGTAGTGCTAGCTTAGTATACTCTTGTTTATTGTGGCTGCAATTAACGATGGTAGAGTAAGGTCTTGTACTCACGGGGGGGTAAGGGGGCAAGGGGCCTCTAGGCTAAGAGTTGGATCTTGAAACATAGGGACTTTGACTAGGAAGTCTATAAAGTTAGTGAAGATTCTCCAGAAAAGGAAGGCCAACGTAGCTTGTGTCCAAGAGACTAGATGGTTGGGTACTAAAGCGCAAGATGTAGACAGGTTTAAGCTATGGATTCAAGAGGAGAGAGAGGTAAGAGCAGTGTTGGTATTTTGGTTGATAAGGATCTCAGGGATCTAGTGGTAGAGGTCAATAGAGTGAACAATAGGTCGATGGCCATTAAGCTAGTTGCTGGGGGGGCTTACTTTTAACGTCGTTAGTTCATACGCACCTCAAGCAGGGTTGGAGGATGAGGTCAAAAGGCACTTCTAGGAGGATTTAGATTTAGAAACAAAGGAGGTATGTCGTTGTTGTATTTTGCTAAAGCTTTTGACTTGCTGATAGCTAAAACTTGAGTTTTCCAAAGAAGGAAGAGCACTTGATCACCTTCTAGAGTACGGTGGTCAAGACTCAAATTGATTATCTACTTTTCAAGAAGTGCGATAAGGATTTATGCACTGGTTAAAAGGTTATCCTAAATAAGAATCTCACGACCCAACATATGCTTTTGGTGATAGACTTAGAGATTAAGAGGAAGAGGAGAAAGAAGGTCATGCATGGTCAACCAAAAATCAAAGGGGTACCCCTTTACTAAGGACAAGGCCCAGGAGTCGGGGGAGAAATTGTTGGCAATGGACGCTTGGAGGAGTAATGGGAACCCGAGTACATGTGGTCCGCGACTACGACTTGCATTAGAGAAGCAGCTAGAGAGGAGTTAGGGGTCTCGACGAGTTTATCTGGCGGTCATAAAGGGGAAGGTCCAAGGAGAATAGAAGCCAAGAAAGCGGCATATTTGAGGCTAGTGAAGATAAAAGACGAGGAGGTGAAGAGGACGAACAAGGAGTGGTATAAGGAGAGAAAGAGGCGAAGTTAGCAGTTATGACAGCAAAGACTGCATCATTTGAATGTCTGTATGAAGAACTTGGAGACAATGGCAAGGAAAAGAAGTTGTACAGACTAGCTAAGGTGAGAGAGAAAGGCTAATGACCTGGACTAAGTGAAGTGCATCAAAAATGAGAATGACACAGTTTTGGTGGAAAAGGCACATATTAGACGAAGATGGCAGACTTACTTCCATAAACTCTTGAACAAAGAGGGAGACGAGAACATTTTGTTAGGTGATCTAGAGCACTCCGAGAGTAGTCGAGATTTTAGGTATTGTAGGCGTGTAAAGGTGGAGGAGATGGAGGGGGCAATGCTTAAGATGCATAGGGATAGAGCACGGGCAAGGCAGGTTTGGGGTGGCTCACGGAATTATTTAATATAATTCTTAGGACGACGAAGATGTCCGAGGAGCGGAGGTAGAGCATGATGATCCTGTTGTACAAGAACTAGGGTGGTATCCTGAACTGCAATAACTATAGAGGCATCAAGCTGCTAAACCATCCTATGCAAGTCTGGGAGAGAGCGGTGAAAGAGATTTTCGAGGAGGTTGGTGGAATAGTACGGGGGGTCAACTACAGAAGCCATGCACCTTGTGAGGAGGTTGGTGGATAGTACAGAGAGAGGAAGAGGGGTTCGCATATGATGTTCATTGACCTAGATAAAGCAAACGATAAGTCCCACCGAAGGCTCTCCGAATATGCTTAGAGGCCAAAGGTGTTCCTGTAGTCTACACTAGGGTGATTATGGACATATATGACGGTGCTAGGATCCCAGCTAGGACTGTGGGAGGTGATTTGGAACATTTCTCAATCGTGATGAGGTTGCACCACAGATCTGCCCTTAGCCCATTCTTATTTTGTTTTAGCTATAGGAGTACTAACACGTCATACTCAAAGAGAGGTGCCTTGTTACATGCTCTTTGCAAATGAAATAGTTCTAATTGACGAGATTTGAGGGGAGTTAACATGAGGCTGGAGAATTGGAGATAGACCCTAAGTCAAAAGGTTTTAAGTTGAACAAGACCAAAACTGACTACTTGGAGTGCAAGCTTAGTGATGTGTCTTATGAAGCAGATGCGGACATGATGCTTGACACACAAGCCATCCCTAAGAGGAGAAGTTTCAAGTTCTTGGGTCCAGTGATCCAAGGAAATGGAGAGAGTGCCAAGGATGTCACTCATCAAATTTGGGTAAGGTGGATGAAATGGAGGCTAGTATCCAACGTTCTGCGCGACAAGAATGTACCACCTAAACTTAAAAGTAAATTTTACCGAATGATGGTTAGACCGACTGTATTATATGGGACAAAGGCTGGTCAACAATTCCCATGTCTAGAAGATGTGAGTGGCTGAGATGAGGATGTTGAGGTAGATATGTGGACATACAAGGAGAGATAATATTAGAAAAGAAGATACCCGAGTTAAGGTAAGAGTGGCTCTCGTGGAAAATAAAATCCAAAAAGTGAGGCTAAGATGGTTCGGACAAGTGAAGAAAAGTGGTGCAGATGTCACGGTTAGTAGCTCTGAGAGTTTGGTCATAGTAGACTTGAAGAGGGGTAGAGTTAGGGCCTAAGATGTATTGCGTGAGGGGACTAGGCAGGATACTTCAACTCACCAAGGACATGACCGTTGATAGGAAGGTGTGGAGGTCAAAGATTAGGGTGGAAAGTTAGTTAGTCCTCAGGCGTATTTCGTTCCCTTTCCCAGAGTTTATTTTATTGTTTTCTTTCCTATGATTAAATTTCCATCCTATTTGTTGTTTCAGTATCTTATTATGTTGTTGTTTCTATTCGCTGCTATTGCTTCTTTTTCACTGTTTGTGCAGCCGAAGGTCTTTCAGAAACAATCTCTCCACCTTCTCAAAGGTAGGGGTAAGGTCTGCGTACACTCTACCTTCCTTAGACCCCACTTGTGGAAATACATTGGGTTTGGTGGTGGTGGTTTTGTTGACCACTAACACCATCTGGATTAGCAGAAAGAATAAACTCGAAGAACTGTGCTCAAATAAGAAAAACGCATACTATGTTACTCTCATCCTCTCTCACCCACAAAAAAGCACCCATCCCAAGATGAATTTCTCAAGCATTTATGTACATATAGAAATAAGCTAGTTAGTAATGGACAAGGAAGATTTTCACTATATTCAACCTGAGGAGGAAAAGAACAGGGGCGCGGGGATAGAAGAAAAGTGAACTTTCTTTTAAAATACGTGCAACCCTTGAAGAAGTTTCAAGGTAAGAGATGCTAGATGCAAAATGTTAATGAAGCATACCCTTGAGAGATCAGAAAGCATACTGGAAAGAACATCCAATCCCAATACAATAGCCTCTTGTAATCCTTCGATTTCTGTCAGCCCATAAAGCCGGCTAAAATAGAGCTTCTGTTAAAGAAAACATAAAGCAACAGTATCAACTGCTACATGCTGGCTACAAATTCAGTACATATTCGAGTTTATTAGCGTATTCAAGGGAATGCAGGCTGCAAGATTCACCTCCAAGCCATCTGAAGTTGTACAAACAAGTCGAAAGAGTGCACTGTGGATTGAAGAATCACCAAGTAAAATATCCCTGGCCACTTCACCAAGTTTCTGGATATATGAAATTGAAAAAATGCATTTCTTCAAGACTTCAAGCACCTAAAATAAAACAAATAATGAAGCTCATCTTCCTTAACATTCAAACAGAAATTATTATTATGAAGTTAATTTGTAATACAAAGAGAATGACTGAGCCAATAAATTAATACTGGTGGATATTCCACCATCTGAAAAAATGGACTAGGATTCTCACATTTACCTTTCACCCTTCAACAACAAAAAACCACATTAACCAAGATAACTGTACACCTTTTCATATGAAACACATACATACAACATATGATTGTCTTGGCGTGGGGTAGCTACCTGAGAATAATGTGAAGAATGAGAAAAGAATATCTTCTAGCTAGTCATTTGAGTTGACGAAACCTATCACAATGCACCACCAATCTTTTGTCCAATAAAATAACAATCTAATTCTGTAAAACCCCGTAATGTTTTCCTAATTAATTTGAGCTAATCATAAGCTATCACTGGATTTAATTAGTCGCAAAGTACGTGTGGACCCATGCGAGGATAGAAAGGTCATTAATACTTGGAGATATGTAAAACACGAGCCTATAGTAGTTAGATTAATGGGAGTGAAAAAAAGGGAACAATTGAAAGAAAACAAGGAAAGAAGCCTACAAGGGTCCCCATGGCAGCCTCTCAACGCGAGGCGAAGATATCTCAGGTCCCAGGAGGTCATGAGGTAGTGCACAAGAGACCTTGGGACCTTAACAGATCATTTGGTTCACTGTGCGCCTATCGCGCGGAGAATACAATTATGGGAGGAGTATTTGAAAGGCATTGTGATGTAGAAAATACCATTTGGTTGATGTATTGTAGAAGTTCATGAAATGGGTATCATCTAAGATAGGGTTAAAATGGAGAAGAGGAATAGTGGAATTTAGTTGAGAATTGAATTGAATAATGATTCCACTAACTTCACTAGCTTAATTAATCCAATTGTTGTAGTGGAAATATGAATTTGTAGACAAATTGGACGTTTGGGTGGCTTGTAGCCAAGTTTGGGCCTAAATGGGTTATGGTGAATTCCAATAGATATAAATTGATGTTCATTTAGTCGAATTATAATAGATCAAAAATGTTCATGTCGTTGTTAGGAACTTGGAGCATATGTTGGAAATAAGGGGAGGTTGAGGTATGTTGAGACCAACTCCTTTTTGCATTTTCAAAACTTCATAGACTTTCGAATCACGAATGAATGTTCTAAGGAGAATTCATGCTTGTGGGGGCAAGCGCGTATGTATTTCTCCATTATTTGAGTAATGAAATGTTTAATGTGATATTCCACAACGAAATAAGAATTTGACTAAGTGTTGAGTCTTGTAGACTCCAAATGATATTGTTTATGAATTATACCGTCATGACATGACTTGTAACTTGATTTAATACGGTTCATGAGTTTTAGACGATTCTAAAGATGGTATAAACATTATGTTTACTCTGTGGGACTATAAGCGCTAATTATGGTTGATATAATGTTTTAAGTTGCATGGGCTAAACTTATGAAATGTTATAGATATTTTGGGAGTTACCTAGATCTTAGGATAAGTAGTTGAGTAGTGCATGATCTTTCTACCTTGAAACCATTTTCCCAATTTGGGATGTTACTTGTAAGCCATTATAACCTAACGAGGGTAGTAATGTAGCTAGTTATGCCTCCACTTACAAATGAAAGTTAGCCTATGCCTCTTGCACGTCCTATGGATAGCAACATAGCATGTTATCACCTATGAATGTCAATGTTATGGTACTACCAGTAATGTAAATGATTTATATAATATTATGGGTCTAAGGAGCCAACCCTTGATTCTTCAAAGGTATTACATTCAATAAAGTGTTTTGAACATTTGTACATGATTTTTCTTACATGATCTACAATTTGGCATTCGGAAACAGCCTCCCTACCTCACAAAGGTAGAGGTAAGGTCTGTCTACATCCCACCCTCCCCAAACACCACTTGTGGAATAATACTAGGTATGTTGTTGATAATGATCTACACTATGGCATATGTTCCACGTTTTCTAAATCTTGTCCTACTAATTGGTGTAGGTAGGTAATGACGCATACTTAAGTACTAGTTGATTTTTGTTAGGGCTTTCTTTTCCTATGACTATATTAACAAATGCAGGCTGGGGTACTAACGAGCGAGTGAGCTAGGGTCGTCCTCACTTTCTCTCATTTTGGTATGCCTTACCTTATGTCATTTTGCTGGTATAGCAGGGGTCATGTCACCCGTGCATTTATTGATTCATTCTGTCATAGAGGTTCAATAGACGGTGTGGGTTGTATTTCTAGTTTTGCATGGGCACTTATATGGCATTATTAATGGCTTTTCTTCACTGAAGTATTTGATATACTTCATGATGATATAATTGTTGTTTATCATTCACTCATTAAATGTTTTAAAGGTTTTAATTGGTCACGTGAGCATATGGGTAGCATTGATATCTATAAATGTTGGTTCGCTAGATGTGAATTTATGGCATCAAGCGTTGGTAACATCCACCTCTTTTGGGGGCATGACAACTTCTATATGCTTTGTTCTTCCATGAAACACTAGATTTGAAGCAATTTGTATAGCTTTACAAATTTACGTACGTCTTTTTAAAACGAGACCTTTTTCTTTTTAGAAAGGTAACTGGTATTATAAACAAAAGAATACACCAATAGTGTATTCTACAATAATTACATCAGCTTAATAGATGAGGAAACAAACACTCATCTATCATTTATCCTCTAACTATCTATCAAATCTCATAAGCTATCTAAGATTTGGGTGATATCCCCCTAATCCTTAGGTACAATATGAGTACACCACAAATAAAAAGTCCCTACACAATTCATCTTTAAGTTCCGGAAGGGACTGCTCTTGTTTTCAAGACACCTCTGATTTCTCTCCTTCCATATAGTCCACCAAATGCAGGCTAGGACAATTCTCCATCTCTCCTTATGCCCTGACTAATTTCCATCCCTGTTCCAGCAGGCTAGAACCTCTGTGATGTTTCTTGGCATATTGCATCTGATCCCTCTCAGGTTTATGAAGGTCTGCCATAGTTTATCAACCACTTTGCAGTGTAGAAAGAGATGGTTAATTGTCTCTCACTCCATTTCACAAAAAAAGCATCTGGAACATAATTGTCTTCCCCTTTTCATCAAGTTGTCTTGTGTCAAAACTGCTTGCCTAGCTAACAGCCAAGTGAAGCATGATACTTTGTAGGGAATCTTCACTTTCCAAATCATCTTCCAAGGCCAAGTTGTCCTGTTTTGTGTTGGTTTTTCAAATAGCTTCTAAGCTGACTTGACCTTGAAAATCCCATTGCTATCCATCTTCCACAACAGTCTGTCTTCCTCAGTATTGAGATCACAGGCTTGTTCAATGGTCTTGTAAAATTCTGTTAGTCTTTTCACTTCCCAATCATTTAAGTCTCTCCTGAAAATAATATTCCAACCTTGTGCATTCTTGACCTCTGGTATTGTTGCCCCTTTCTGTTGGTTTAGGTTGTATATGTCCGGGAATTGGATTCTCAAAGGAAGTTCTCCCACCCATTTGTCATTCCAGAAGGGGTTCTGCTTCCATTACCCATCTTAATGGTGGAGTTGCCCCATTGCTTTGGCCATTGGTTTCTGATAGTTCTCCACAGTCCCACCCCATAAGGATTGTTTACTTCCTTAGTTATCCAAGGCCCATCCATGCCGTTTCTAGATGCTATTGTTTTCTTCCACAATCCTTGCTCCTCAGATGTGCTAGTCTCCATAGCCATTTCAAAAGGAGACTCTGGTTTTGTGCTTTTATGTTTCTGATACCCAGACCCCCTTCCTTTTTATTTTTGATTGAAGCATCCCATTTCACCAAGTGGTACTTCTTCACCCCTTCACTATTGCCTTGTCATAAGAAGTTCCTCCTGATGGTGTTTAGTTTCCTGATAACTTCCCAGGGATGGGCAAAAGAAACATCATGTAAGTCGGCATGGCATCTAGCACACTATTAATTAAAGTCACCCTACCACCTAGAGAGAGGTACTGTCTTTTCCAGTTTTGTAATTTCTGTTCACACTTTTCCATATGCACGAAGACTTGCTCTTGGCTCCCAAGGGCATACCAAAGGTATGTGGTTGGCAGTTCTCCTATCTTCCCCCCTAAAATGTTGGCCAAAACTCCAATATCTGGAATCTCATTCACTGGATATATAAAGTTTTTCCCCCAATTTATGTGTAAACTACATATAGCTTCAAATAATATGAATATGACCCACAGGTGCTTCAGTTGGTCACTGTTGGCTTCACAAAACACCAGTGTATCATCAGCATACTGTAGGTGAGATATTGACACTCCTGACTGGTCTCCCTCTCTAATCTTGAAACCTCTGATTCTGTTGTTTACTTGAGCTACTTTCAGCATATCACCAAGGCCTCCCATTGCTAAGATAAACAGAAAAAGAGACAATGGATCTCCTTGCCTCAGTCCTCTCTCAGAGGAAAAGAAACTAGCTGGTGACCCATTTATCAGAATGGATAATTTGACTGTTGTTATGCAATACTTCACCCAACTTATCCAGGTAATACCAAAACCCATCCTCCTTAAGGTCCTCAACAGATATTCCCAGTTCAGGTGGTCATAGGCTTTCTCGATGTCTAGCTTGCAAAGAACCCCCGGAGCTTTTGAAATGATCCCCTCATCCACGTATTCATTAGCAACCAAATAGCATCCATTATTTGCCTGTTTTTGATAAAGCCATATGTTGTTCATCTATCAGCTTTGGCATCACTCTTTTGATTTTCTCAGCCAGCAACCTAGATATAATCTTGTAGATGCTTCCAATGAGACTGATTGGCTAAATCCTTCAACTCTGAAGCTCCAATCTTTTTAGGTATTAGAGCTATGAAAGCAGCATTGAAACTTTTTTCAAAATAATTGTGATCATGGAAGTTCTGGACAACAGCAATCACCTCCTTTTTAACTACATCCCAGCACTGTATGAAAAAAGCCATTGAGAATCCATTTGGCCCAGGGGCCTTATCCCCAGCACAGGAGAACATACAATTTTTAATCTCCTGTTCTTCAAACTATCCTTGCAGTAGTATGTTGTCTTCTTCATCTACCATAGGCTGATCTCTTGGCCTAAACTGAGGTCTCCAATTCTCTGTTTCAGTGTATAGCTTCTGATAGAAGCTAATTACTTCATCTCCGATCTCTGCTGTTTCTGCAACATCAACCCCATTAGTCTTCAAACAATCAATACTGTTGTATCTCCTGTGGCAGTTTGCAGACCTGCGGAAGAACTTTGTATTCCGGTCTCCTTCTTTGAGCCATAAGGCCCTGGACCTTTATCTCCAGGTCACTTCCTCCCTGTTTGCAATCTCCTCAAATTCCACTATAAGCACTGCTCTTAAGTAAGATTCATCTTCAAAATAACTTCTCTGATCTTGTATCATGTCAAGATCAGCCAGTTGGTTAAGGATTTCCTGTTTCTGCATCCCTAGGTTACCTTGTATTGTCCTGCTCCATTGTTTCAGCTTTTCTTTGAGTGTTTTGAGTTTGCATGCTAATACATAATCTGGCCTTCCCACATTGGTTCCAGCATCCCACCATTCCTTGACTTTGTCCTTGAAATTTTCAGTCTGAAGCCACTAGTTCTCGAATTTGAAGTACAAGTTTGGCCTCTCCCAGTTACCACATTCTAGCAGCAGAGGATTGTGATCAGAAGTTACCCAAGGTAATATTGATTGTTTGATCTTCCTGAAGGATTCTTCCACTCTTGTGAAATCAGAAATATGTCGAGTCTAGCTGCAATATCCTGTCTGTCCCCTTTCCTCCATGTGATTTGCCACCCGTGAGTGGTAAGTCTTCTAATTCCATATCTTCAATGAATTCTGTAATGTCTTCCATGGCTTTGTTGAAAGCTCTACAGTTCTTTTTCTCTGAGGGGAACACCTTACAACATTGAAATCTCCTGCAATTACCCATGGTCCCCCAAATAGGCTTCTGACTGCCCCCAATTCCCCCCATACCTCCTCCCTTTCTTCCCTGTTGTTTGGGGCATAGACACTTAAGAGATGCCACTCAAAATCTTGTGCCCTGCCTGTGAACTTAACAGTGATACAATAAGCCCCCACCTCGCATACTTCCGCTTCCCATATACTATTATCCCATAGTACAATGATGCCCCCTCTAGATCCACACGCATCTAATTGTGCATATTTGATTCGTCTATTCATCTGGATATCTCTGACAATCTCCGCTATGTCACCTCTTACTTTGGATTCTTGTAGACAAAACACATCTGCCCTCCACTTGCCCAGCATATTTTTTTTACCTTCAGTCTCTTCTTCGAATCATTCAGGCCCCTTACGTTCCACGTCCCAATGTTAACTTTCATTCAAATCAGTGACAAAACATCCCCCCTACTTCTTGTACCAAAACTCACGAAATTACCGGTCAGCTCCAGGTTCTTGAGTTCTTTAGATATTTTTTCTTTCGGAGTCACTGGAACAATAGCTCTGTCCATTTCTTTTGTTACATGCCTCTTACTGTCAATTGTCATAAACAGATTTAGAGCTTCTTCTTCACATCCTCTGAAGGGAACTCCGAATTCTTTACTTAGTCTGATGATGTTTTGCTGAACAGAGACTGGAATTCAGAGGCATAACATCTTCTACGGCTTGTCCCTTTTCATCCTTTTCTTCCATCATTGGACCCCCTTCCGTGAGTTCTAACAGTACTGTTCCTTCCTTACACTGGATGGTTGATATAACTCCGTCTTCTTTCTAAGGAGATTTAAGGGCTAATGTGTCTTCTGCATATCTTGATGTTATTTGATCGGCCTTATTCTCGCGTACTGTTCCTATCCTTCTTATTGCCTCTATTTCATCGAAGAGAGGCTCTGATCTGTACTTGGGTTGTATTACATTGAGTGGGCTGATAATTTGGGCCATCGGATCTTGGGCCCATACCTGAATTCCTTTTTCTTTTTGTATTTCCTGGTCACATGCCTTCTCACGTGCCTTCAGCTTTGTACTTGAAGTAACACCACCTAATTCCCTTCCATTAAAATTTAATACATGTGTCTTGCATTTTGAAATTACGCTAGCCTTGGAGCTACCCACGTGCCCCTCCATAAAACTTGCTGGTCCCTCTTCCTTATATCTGCTGGTTCGTTGCCTGTCTCATAGCTATTATCCACTGGTGCTTCACCCCTTCCTTCTCTCTTCTCGCCGGCTACCTCAACAGTGACCGGAATTTCACACCATATTGGACATGATAAGAAAATGGACCTTAGGCCTAACTCAACCCCAAAATCTAGCTCAAGAGGTGAGCATTTGACCAAGTTCCCAATCCACAACCAAAGTGGAAAACTCAACACTCCCGCACACCCAGGCCTGCCAACTAGAACATAAACTATTAGTAGTATGATATATTTGGACATGGCTTCACAATGCTTGACTTGTTAATTTTCAAGATGACTAGTTTTTAGACTCTGTGCGATACAACAATTGATATGCTTCGTTAAGGACCTAGTGCCACAACTCTTCAAATGGCAACGAAAAACACGGCCACACTAAATGCATCTCAGGTGGCACCATCCATTGGCCTAATATGTTCACTAATTTAGTAGGGTGTTGGACTTAGTATTGGGTATATATGCTTATGTTCAATGCAAAGAGATTAATATAAGGTATAAAAATTTCGGATTTTCAGACAATGCCCCAAATCCGAAATCCGAAATCAAATCCAAAAGTTCAGATTTCGATTTGGATTCTGATTTTGCCAAAACTATGCCCAACTCTAGCTCTGGTAAAAGAATTTTGACAGACTCAAACCCTTGGCTTTATAGAAATTCGAGATCAAAGGAAGGCAAAAACACATAGAAAGTAGCAACGCCAGTCTCAAAAGAGATAGTGGCACCATAACAGTCGTGGGAAAGATGAAGAATGCTTGAACTGAGAGAGGAAAACTGATTGCCAGAGTAAGGAGTGGTGCTACACATCGAAAGGAAGAAGAAAATCATTGGCCAAGCGGGTGGCAAACAACAGCCAATACAACAGCTAAATAACCACTAAAATTGTGCATCAGCCAGAATACAGGGCTAACTTCCAAATGACAGACCTATCTCAGAAAATGCTATCCTCCAGAAATGCACAATTTTTGGAGGATTCAACATGCACCCCGTAACATTTCTAAAGGATCCAAGCAACGTAGCCTCCAATGTGTGTAAGAATAATACAATAGGATTAAACTACTTCTTAGGTCTAAAACACTATCCACTTTTTAAGAGTCTGTATAAAATTCAACTAAAGTTGCCAAACAACATTTTTGTTACTTTGGAACGAAATATTTTCCGAGTACTTTCATATGTTGTCTAAATCTCTTAATATAATTTCCAGAAAGTCTCTCTGCAGATTAGTGACATTCACTATCAAAAAGCAAAAAGTGAACCAATTTTTAGTGGAAGGATTAAATGAAGAAACTTGGCCTTCCTCAAATTTGTCCAATAAGTGAATAATTGTTCTTGTCATGGAGCTTCCATAACCTTCCTATTCTATAGAATCCCATTAAAGGAGACAGAAACAAAAACAGCATACAGAAAGATTCTTAAAGAAAAAGGTTCGCCTCATCTCCAACCAGATCTATTTTAAGAAGAAAGTATCATGCCCTTTAAGCAAGCTTAGCTGTTTAAATTACTGGAAAAGTAAAGGAATACCTTCAGCGTCACCTTCCAGCGAGCATGCTTGATTTTATAATTCCAGAATTCATGATTAACAAGGACATACTGAATGGAGAAAATGACAAGTGCAAGGACAACATCATTTTCCATTCCAGAATCCATAAGCTGCATGGTGAGGTCTAGCACTGAAGATTTAAAAAAAAATAGGGTGTAAGAAGAATCTACAGGAAACAACATAAAAAATCTAGTGGCACAGTAGAAGAAAATAGGTCACCATGGCTAATGGCCAATGTAAATGACTCCCGAAAACATATTGGATTAGAAAAAACAAGCAATATATGTATGCTATCAGCAACAGAACAATTAGAACACCGATAATGTTACATAAAGTACAAACACGTCATACATAATTGAATACAAATAGATAAATACAACAAAAGAACATGCCTGAAAGGGTCAATTGACAATCATTCTGCTCATAGTCGATAGAAAGCATTTTTGTGAGCCGACCAGAAAGCAACCATGATCCACTAAAGCAGCCAAAGGAAAAAACAGAGGAAAAAGTGTCAAAATAAGTTGGATTTTTCTACAATTAGAGAAGTTTCTTCATGCAGTTAAAGACGACAGACTAAACAGCAAACTATAAGAACAAAACAATGTTATCCATGGTATATTATGCATCAGCTTTTTTGTATATTGCAGACAACAAGTACGTCTGATGAAGATTCAATCTAGAATACAAACAACAGTAACACAAAAAGAAGAAGACGAAAAGTAAACCACATAAAAAGTAAATGCAAGTCAACAAAAGGAAGACACTGATAGTAGCCCACTATCAACAAAGATCAAGACAGAAACGAATTTACAGAACTTTACACAAATTATTTTGAGTTGCAAAAGTCTTCAACTGGCACTGGTTGGGAAGCTTTTACTTTATTATAAAAGGGATCATGCCCTTCGCAAAATAAACTTACTAATACTTTTGAGACAGCAGAATTGTTGAATTTGGGTTTAGAAATCCTCTCCATATTGAAAATTAATTTATAGCGACCAATATCTGTTTTACGAGTAGGATAACAAAAAACCTCCATACTATGTCCTTGTACACCATGGGTGAAAGGGTTTCAGCAAGCCTTGCCATACATACTCAACCCACTCCGGGTCCAGGTGAGTTTGGTTCAGATTGAGTGCATGAATAGAAAGCTCAAAAGACAGAAACCCAGAAATCAATTCATAGTATATTATTACACAAAAGGTTACAGTCATAGTTGTTTATAACAGTCAGAAGCCACTAGCACAATCTAAACCAGATTGTACTCAAAATTACTCAAAAGGTTACGGTTAAGCAATCACAAGCAACCAGACTAAATACACCAAGATTGTGCCCACAAGATTCACAAACGTTACTAGGACAGAAGGTTGATCCATTTCACCTCGACAAGCCACTGGAGCCAGTTTTGAAGGGATCAGTTTTAAAAGCAACATCAAAGATATTCGCCTGGACTATCAATCTGGAAACATGATACGGTGAGCTGCAATAACAAAGCAAGAATTTAGAAAATCTAAATAGAAAAATAATCGACAAAATAGTGACAATGTGCCTCATGGCACATTCCATTATTTATCCAACACTGAGATAAACACATCTCAATAGCTATTTAAAGTTCATCGGACCAAATAATGCTCATTCAATAACCCAACAAGAAAAACTAATAACAGATAACAAAAAAGTAATATTGCAGGCTTCTCTTCAAAATTTTAGATTCAGGAGCATCAAAAAGGAGCCAGAGAAGTAAACACAGTAAATGTAAATAACTTGATAGACAAAAAGGCTACCATTTTAACATCTTTGCCAAAATGTTAACTCCCATTGACATCAACCCCACACCAGAGCAATTAGGAGACAGACTCTTGATCCAAGCACAAATGATTTCAGCCACATTAACACTGCAGTTTAAGAAGGGATGTTATTCAATGAAAAGACACGGTATTTTACCAAGAATCTATGAATTTTTTGGGGGGATAAATAACTAGCATATAGGATAAAATTTAATTATTAAACAAGAGAGGGGGTTGATTAATGAACCTATAGGCATACCGCAGGTGTTCCGATGGTGAGTTCATTTCATCATGCATATAGCCACGAAGGTCCAGAAGAGCAGAACAAACACCCTAATGACATAAAATATTACCAACAAGAAAAATCAATAGCCAAAACAATTGCTGTCGTGTCAAGAAAAGCAGGCAGCAAACAGGATTAACAAAAGTCTCGTCATCATTAGGCAGGACGGTTAAGTGAGAAACCATGGTTGAGGTAACAACCGCATGTGCGAAATGGCTCAGAGATCTGACTTAAGGGGAGACATTCGATCTTCCTCTCTTTTTTAATCCATATAACTACAAAACCTGCCAACTTTCTTGTCCACTTCTCTTTGGTAAAGATCCCAAGTGGCGTATTCATGGTCCTTGGTAACACGACATAAATACTCATTATTCTTATTTCTTTTACACACGGAAAAATATAGAGTTGAATATAGAAAGTGGGTCCTAAAGAAAAAGGAGTCAATGCCCCCCTGTTAGATCATATAAAGAAGGTTGAGTTCCAGATCTTTCTCTCTATTACACCCTTGACAAAAAGTTTGTTACTTGGAAAACATGTGCCTAGCCTTTGGTTAACAAGGCATATGATCAGAGCCATCTATACTTGATAACAACCAAGATGTAATATCAATGTAATCAAACAAATAAGAAGGAAACAAGGTAAAACACAGGGATAGATGTAGAAATTAGATTGTGGAGAATAGAAACTTAGAAGATGTTAGAGTGGGTTAGAGTCCCACATCGGTTGGGGAATGGATTGGTAACCTGCTTATATAGACTTGGGAAATCCTCCCCTTATGAGCTAGTTTTTGGGATTGAGTTAGGCCCAGGTGCCATATTTTTACATGATATCAAAGCTAGGCCCATCTCTTTTTGGCTCCCAGTCCACACTCTAGTTGGGCTTGGCGTAAAAAGGGGCGTTAAAGTGGGTTAGAGTCCCACATTGGCTAGGGAATTTACTAGTGGCCTACTTATATAGACTTGGGTGATCCTTTCCTCATAATTTCGTTTTTGGGGTTGAGTTAGGTGCAGGTGTCCTATCTTTATAGAAGAAAAGAGAAGTCCATCTAACTATTAAATAGTGTTGTCAAAGGCGTGCTTAAGCCCTGAAGCTAGCGACAAAACATGTGGAGCGCTTTGGTTTTCTTTATGGGTGTTTCAATGTTGTGATTGAGGCTCTAAGGCATACTTTTGCTTGCTAATGAGCATAATTCTGAAGATGCGACACTAACTAATTGATATTTCACATTATTGTAATTTTTTCAATTGTTTTGTCCATATATTTGTTATTCATGCTTATGATTACTAATCTTGGAAGATATATATATATATATATGTATTTTTCACCATTTGCACCTTTTTTAATTAACACTCACACATTATTTGCACTTAGTGGTTAAAGCCCCAAAGGACCATAGAGCCATTTTGCGCTTTTCGGTTTTGATAACACTGCAGTTAAACTAACATTTAATCATTAGAATTAATCCGGGGGAAGAGAAGGAACTCGTACATGAAAATCCATACAAGGGATGAATCCAAAAGTGGTTCAATATGGAGATGCAAGGGACAAACCCTAAACATTCACCGAAAGGAGGATAATCATTTATCATCCAAAATCTAGCTAACTTGAAGTGGAAAGAAAAAGTTGTAACACCCCGTATAATTTAAGCGGTACACTCATACTTTCAACATATGGCCAAGACCAAATTACCAGATTTCAAAAGAAGACATATGGCCAAGAGTGCTTAATACCATAAGAAGGATATGTTATGAGGTATTCAAATCACACAACGATCGTATGTTAAGATTTGAGGTCGAGCAAGTTGTAAAACAAAAATCTGCAAAAGTTATCGGAAGTTACTTTCAAAAATTCTTTGAAATTTGGGTCATATGTCTCGGAGTTTTTCTCCCAATCTATAAAGAGTTAGGGGACCTATTACATATCAAATTAAAGGTCTATGAGTCTATTTTCCAATGCACAAGATGGTTCGCCGATACGATTTCAAAATAGACAAATATTCGCGTTTTCGCGAGACTGCACAAGCAGACATGTGGAGGTGGGCCCCCATGTCGGTGGGAATATATCTATACGACTTGGATGTAATTTTTTTCATTCCAAACAGTTCCAAAAATTCCAGTTCATCTCCTCCATGGTTCCTCTAGGGTTCCAAGGTTCAATATAGGTGATTCCACCCTCCAAACTCTCCCAAAATCGAGGTTAAAGTCGGGGTTGCCATGAAGAACAACTAGCACGCACTTGTTTCGTCGATTTCTGCTTTGTTTGTGAGTTCTTCGAAGGGGCAGATTGTTGAGTAGGCTGTTTATGACTTGTTTTCTCTTTTAGATTGTAAGGTAAGGGTTTCTAACCCTCCCTCCATCGTTAATTCGAAGGTTATACGCTATATACCGAAACGGCTACCAACGTTGGAAAATCGAGATATGAGAAACAACATATAGTAACAGAAATCTGAGGACAAGCAGCTAAAGAAGCAATACTATGCCTCCTAATGAGGACGAAAAGAAACAAGGCAACACATTATTACCTACTAACCTGCTACCTAAATCCATTTCTCCACACCTTCCTATCTAAGGCCAAATCCTCGGTAATCTGCAAGTGCATCATATCCCGTCTAATCACCTTTCCTTATGGCTTCTTCGGTCTACCTCTACCCCACGTAAAATCATCCATAGCCAACCTCTCACGCCTATGCACTGGGGCACTCATGCATCTTCTCATCACATGCCCAAACCACCTCAACCTTGCCTCACGCATCTTCTCGTCCACCGTAGCCATTCCACCTCAACCTGAATATCATAACTCCTAATCTTGTCTCTCCTAGTATGCCCATACATCCACCGTTTTTCTGCAACCTTCATCTTCTGTACATGGGAGTTCTTGATTGGCCAACACCCCACCCCATACAACATCCTCGTCGACCTCTCCATTCCTTAAAGTTTTGTTGAGACCTTCTTATTACACAAGACTCCGAATGCGAGCCTTCATTTCATCCAATCTGCATCAATACGGTGAGCAACATCCTCGTCGATCTCTCCATTCCCTTGGATAATACACCCGAAGTACTTGAAACTCTCTCTCTTCTAGATGTCCTGTGTGTCCAACATCACTCCCACATCAACCTCATGCATCACGTCACTAAATTTGCACTCAAGATTTTGCCTTTGACCTGCTCAACCTAAACCCTTTAGCCTCCAAGGTTTGTCTCCAAGCCTCCAACTTAGCGTTTATGCCGCGAGTCTCATCAACCAGAACGATGTCATCCACAAATAACATACACTGTGGTACCTCACCTTGAATTCCTCGCGTCAATGCATCTATCACCAAGACAAATAAAAATGGGCTAAGCGTTGATCCTTGGTGCAACCCCATGAAAACTGGAAAATGCTTAGTCTCTTACCACTATCCTTACCTGAGTCTTGACTCCATCATACATGTCCTTAATCACCCAATGTACGCCACCGATATAACTCTAGACTCCAAGCAACTCTAAAGAACCTCTCTCGGGACCTTACATAAGCCTTTTGAAGGTCGATGAACTCCATGCATAGATCCTTCTTCCTCTCCCTATACTGCTCCACCAGTCTCCATACGAGATGAATGGCTTCATTCGTCGAGCGCCCCAACAGGAATCCAAACTGGTTTTCGAAAATTGCCAGGCCCCTCCTCACCCTACTCTCCACCACCCTCTCCCAAACTTTCATTGTATGGCTTAGTAATTTTACACCCCTATAATTGTTACAATTCTGAATGTCATCCTTGACTCCATCTCTATTCCTCAGGCATCTTCACCGTCTTGAAAATGACATTCAACAACTTGGTGAGCCACTGCATAGTTACCCTGCTTGTGCTTTTCCAAAATTTCACTGGGATCTCATCCGCCCCAATCGGTCTACCCCTACGTATCCTAAGAATAGCATCATTTACTTCCTTAACCCTTATACGCCTACAATACCCACAATCTCATCGTCTCTCCTAGTGCTCCATCACCCTCAACACAATGCCTCTGTCCCCTTCCTCATTAAGAGTATGCAAGTATGCTCGCCACCTCCTTCTAATAAGTGTGTCTTCGACCAACACCTTGTCGTCCTCATCCTTGATACACTTCACTTGATCTAGGTCCCAAGCCCTCAGCTCTCGCCTTAGCTAGCTTATACAACTTCATATCCCCTCCCTTGCCCTTTAATTCGACATAAAAGCTTTTAAAAGCTTACATTTTCACCACCGTAACTGCAGAACTTCGCCTCCTTCACCGTCATATACCTTTCCCATCCCTCGTCATCTTTTCCTCCTCATCCTTACTCTCCACCAACTCCTGTATGCCACCTTCTTTGCTTCTACCTTCCGTTGGACTTCCCCTATCCACCAACAGTCCTCTCGACGCCCACCAAAATGGCCTCTAAAAACCAACAACTCTCTAGCCGCTTCCCTAATGCAACTAGCAGTCTTATCCCACATACTGTCCGCCTTCCCACT
>JACEIK010000581.1:209568-226179 GCA_018107945.1 Datura stramonium | reverse complement strand
CTGTAGGGGAGGGATCAAAGGAGAATTTTTGGCATGAGATAGGAGTTGGGATGCAAAGGTGGGATATTCCTTGGGTGTTAGGAGGGGACTTTAACACCATCAAATTCACGGAAGAGAGGGTTGGGTGCAAGGTGTGGTCTAGGGAAATGGAGGAATTCTCGAAGTTTATTGATAACCATTGTCTTATTGATTTACCTTTGACAGGTGTTACATTTACCTGGTCCAGGTCGGAGGAATCTTCTTCTAGAATGAGACTGGATAGATTCCTAGTGTCTACTTCATGGGAGGAGCTGTCTCCCAATGCGATCCAGGCTCCTCTCTCGAGACTGGTGTCAGACCATTCTCCTATCTTGCTAGATGGTAGCAGAGGAAGACGAACAAGATTTACTTTCAGATTCGAGAACATGTGGTTGCGAGTGGCGGACTTTGGAGATAGAGTGGCTGGTTGGTGGAGCAGTTATGCGGTGGAGGGGAAACCGTCTTATAGGCTTGCCAAGAAGCTAAAACTACTTAAACAAGATTTAAGAGTGTGGAATAAAGCGGTTTTTGGGAGGGTAGAGGTGAAGATGAGGGAGATTATGCATGAAGTGGGGGAGTTAGAGAGGGTGGAAGTAGGGAGAGAGCTAGAAGAGAGGGAGAAGACCAAGAAAGAAGGATTAAAAAGGGAGATAGCTGATTTGGTTTATAAGTTGGAGGCAAAAATCGAGAGCATTATGGTTAGAGGAGGGGGATTCCAACACAATTTTTCACAGAGTAGCCGTCGCTAATAGGAGAAGAAAACTTCATAGAGTCGCTGGAGATTAATGGGGTGGTGCATGCGGGAGGGCGATTGTAGATTTTTACAAGCATCTGTTCAAAGAAGAAGCGCCTTCTTTGGGGGAGTAGGTTTCAGTCACATCGGAGAGGGGGAGCGTGAGTGGCTGGAGAGGGCTATTGAAGAGGAGGTGAAATGGGCAGATGGGGCTAGGAAGGTTCACCTTGTGCGGTGGAAAAACGTCACTTCTCCAAAAAAATGGGGAGGTCTAGGCATTAGAGACTTAGTGGTCTTTAACAAAGCTTTGTTGGGAAAATGGCTTTGGAGATTCGGGAGGGAGGTACAAGCCTTCTGGAGAGGGGTTATAGTGGATAAGTATGGGATGATAAAAGGGGGTTGGAGAACCAAAGATGTCAATATGTCTATTGGGTGCAATCTGTGGAGGAATATTTTGAAGGGATGCGATGAGTTTAATGCTAACATCTCATTCAAGGTAGGAAATGGGAGAAGCGTCAGTTTATGGAACCATAGATGGTGTGGGGAGATATTACTAAAAGATGAATTTCAAACTTTGTTCAGAAGTTCTTGTCAAGATAATTTGATGATATACCAAATTAGAGAGACTCAATGTGGAGAGAATTTTTGGGACCTGAGATTTAGAAGGGATTTCCAAGATTGGGAGGTCAATGAGTTTCAAAGGTTGGTGATCTTGCTTCATAGGCAAGTCATACCAGTTGATAACCCTGATGGTTTGTGGTGGAGGGCGGGAAACAATAGAGTTTTCTCTGTAAAATCCTTTTATGAGAAACTTCTGATGAGAGGAGATTCAATTCCCGCATAGTGTAGTATGGGTTCCACAGATGCCGAGGAAGGTCTGTTTTTTCTCATGGCTGGCTGCTAGAGGGGCGATTTTGACGGCGGAAAATCTGAGAAAGCGGAAGATCATATGCATCAGTTGGTGTTTCATGTGCAAGGAAGCGGGCGAGGTGTTTCATGTGCAATGAAGCGGGCGAGGAAGTCAATCATCTCCTCCTACACTGTAATTTTACAAAGAGACTATGGTGGGATGTGTTTAGNGGATTTGGGGATAAATGGAGAAAATGGATCAGATTTTGCATCTCTTCAGTGAAATTCTCAGTGTTAGTAAATGGTAATCCGTGTGGCTTCTTTGGGAGTTCGAGGGGTTTGAGACAAGGAGATACCCTTTCTCCGAGTTTGTTCATTTTAGTCATGGAAGCTTTGAGCGGGATGATGGACAGAGCTGTTGAGGGAGGCTTCATAAAGGGTTTTAATGCAGCAATCGGGGGCAGGGAGACAATTTCTGTCTCTCATTTGTTGTTTGCGGATGATACCTTGGTCTTTTGTGATGCAGTTGCAACCCAACTGGATTATTTACGTCAAGTGCTCTTGTGGTTCCAAGTGGTCTCAGGTCTCAAAATCAACTTGAGGAAGTCTGAGATTATACCAGTCGGGGAGGTGGACAACATTTTGGCGCTCGCTCAAGTTTTGAATTGCATGGTGGGGGCTCTTCCAACTACATATCTGGGATTACCGTGGGGAGCCGCAAACAAGGATCAAAGGGTGTGGAATCCGGTTCTTCAGAAGATTGAGAAGAGATTAGCAGGTTGGCAGAAAAGATATTTGTCCAAAGGCGGGAAGGAAGTGCTTATCAAGAACACCTTATCGAGTATTCCAACTTATTTTATGTCTTTGCTTCATGCTCCAACTTCGATCACAGTCAAGCTGGAAAAGATACAAAGAGACTTCCTTTGGGATGCGGCAGATGGGGCTAGGAAGTTTCACCTTGTGCGGTGGAAAAACGTCACTTCTCCAAAAAGATGAGGCGGCCTAGGCATTAAAGACTTAGCGGTCTTCAACAAAACGTTGTTTGGAAAATGGCTTTAGAGATTCAGGAGGAAGGTACAAGCCTTTTGGAGAGGGGTGATAGTGGATAAGTATGGGGTCATGGAAGGGGGTTGGAGAACCAGAGATGTCAATACGCCTATTGGGTGCAGTCTGTGGAGGAATATTTTGAAGGGATGAGATGAGTTTAATGCTAACATCTCATTCAAGGTCGGAAATGGGAGAAGGGTCAGTTTCTGGAGCCATAGATGGTATGGGGAGATATTACTGAAAGATGAATTTCAAACTTTGTTTAGAATTTCTTGTCAAGATAATTTGATGGTATACCAAATTAAAGAGACTCGAGGAGGAGAGAATTTTTGGGACCTAAGATTTAGAAGGGATTTCCAACGATTGGGAAATCAATGAGTTTCAAGGGTTGGTGGCTTTGCGTTATAGGCAAGTCATGCCGGTTGATAACCCTGATGGTTTGTGGTGGAGGGCGGGAAACAATGGAGTTTTCTCTATAAAATCCTTTTATGAGAAACTTCTGATGAGAGAGGAGATTCAATTCCCGCATAGTGCAATATGGGTTCCACAAGTACCGAGGAAGGTCTGTTTTTTCTCATGGCTGGCTGCTAGAGGGGCGATTTTGGCGGCGGAAAATCTGAGGAAGCGAAAGAACGGAAAATCTGGGTTCCACAGTATGGTGTTTCATGTGCAAGGAAGCGGGCGAGGAAGTCAATCATCTCCTTCTTCACTGTAATTTTACAATGAGACTTTGGTGGGATATGTTTAGGTGGTTTAGAACGGCTTGGGTAATGCCAAAAACCGTGAAAGAATTGATGTTTTGTTGGAGGAGCGGAAGAGGAAGTAGAAGACGTAGAGCGTGGAACTTGATTCCTCTTGCGCTAATGTGGGTTGTTTGGGTAGAAAGAGAAATAGGAGAGCTTTTGAGGGGCTAGAGTCGAGTTTTACCAAACTTTCGGTTCCTTATTTTCTTTTGGTGTAATCACAAAGTGCCTTGTTGTATAGAAGAATGGGCTGACTTTGTAGAGAATCATATATTTGTGTAGATTCTCTACTTTTTGGTGTTACTCTTGTAAATGGTCATAGTTTTGACTTTGTTTATGAATGAATTACCTTTTACTTTATCAAAAAAAAGTAAGCTCTTGGTAGCAACACTCTCTCCCTAGGAGGTAAGATTGTCTTGATTATGCATGTGTTATCTGCTATGCCTATTCACTTACTTTCCATTTGCCACCCTCCTATCACTGTTTTGAACCAAATGGAAAAATTCTTGCAAATTCTCTTAGGGGCAATATGGATGGTAAGCAAAAGCACCATTCGGCTGCCTGGTATAAATTATGTCATCCTACTAAAGAGGGAGGAATTGGTATAAGACCACTTCATGAAATTTCCAATACTTTTACTTCTAAACTCTGGTGGAAATTCAGAACAAAGAATTCTCTTTGGACCGAGTTCCTCAAGGCCAAGTACAGTAGGAGAATTCATCCCATGGCACGGAAATTCAACTATATTCAATCCCACACTTGGAGAAGAATGATGAAAATCAGAGGTAAGATTGACTATCTCATCTATTGGAAGACCAACTCAGGTAACTCTAACTTCTGGTGGGAAAACTGGATAGGTAGGGTTCATATTGCTTAATATGGTAATGCTTCTACCTCAATTAGAACTCCTGTTAAGAATTTCATTATCAATGGTAACTGAAACATTATTAAACTGCTTCAAACTATGCCAATGGAAATAGTGAGTGTTATCCAGAAAGTTAAAATTCACTCTCCTAATCTTGAAGACCGGCTTTTCTGGTCTGACAACACAGATGAGAGATTCTCTTGTAACTCTACTTGGAATAACACTAGAAATCAATCTCTGTTTTCAACACTATGACGTGGCATAAACATATTCCGCTAAAAATCTCCTTTTTTTCTTTAGAGTTTGTTTAGGAAAAAGACTGTTGTGGATATGAATGTAATAAGAATTGGTGTTAACCTCCCATCAAGATGTGTATGCTACCCAAATTACAGCCAGGAAAGTGAGGAGCACCTATTCCATAATAGTGACATTAATAAGTCCATCTGGACATACTTTTGTAGCCTTTTTGGAGTCGCCTCAATCAGACAGAAGTTTATCAATTGGTGGATCAAGGACACTCAGAAACCAGTCAAGAAACTAGCTCTCATGCCCTCCCCCACATCATTATTTGGCAAATCTGGAAAGCTAGGTGCAAAAGCAAATATGAGAACCGAAAGATGAGATCCCACATTATCATCATCCATTTTTGTCAAAAACTGAATATCATCTTACATAGGCAATTCAGAATTATCAATCCTTTCATGCCTTGGAATCAGCTCTATGAAGTCATTATAATAGCGGATACCCTTGTGAAAATCTCTATTGTAAATTGGAAACCCCCAGAACAAGGTTATGTCAAAATCAATTCAGATGGTAATTCCTGAGGTAATCCTGGTCCAAGGGGTGAAGGAGGAATCATAAGGAATGAGCATGGAAAAATGATCACGACATATGCTACTCCATACGGTGAAGAATCCAACAACACCGCTGAGGCAAATGCCCTTTTGACAGGAATAGAGTGGTGCTACAACAATGATATTAGGAAAGTGGAATTGGAGTGTGATTCTGAGCTACTAATACACTGGATCACTAGCAAAGCTAATCCACCATGGACTATCTGGGACACAATTCAAGAGATCAAGATGTTGATAGGAAAGTTTGAACAAGCAAGAACTCACCACATTTATAGAGAAGGTAACAAAGTTGCTGATAGACTTGCCAATTTTGGGTTGAAAGCACTAACACTATTTGGTTTAACACACCTCAGCAACTACATCCTGAGGCTAAGGGGGAATACAATATGGACAGAGCACAATTCCCATTGTTTAGGGAGAAATACCACTACAGAGAACTAGAAAGCTGGAAAGATTTTTTGCATTTGATGTTCCCTGAAGGTTATAATAGGCATAGGGACTCCTATATCTTTTTTTGTGAACTATAATTGAAATCCTACTATCCAATTGTAATGAATGGAGTCTGTTCCATTCAAGTAGGTGTTGACTGTTCCTCAAACAGTCCTTTGTACTTTAATGTTGATTCAATAAAGTGCAATTTTAACCCAAAAAAGAGGGTCTGCCGGGGAACAAAAAAAATTCGCTGGCCAAATACATGTTTTTTCTGGATGCAATGTTTACATCATAATGGAGTTGTAATGAATGACATGGGTCTAGGTGATACTTGGGCAAAATCACGGCTTGCATTTTAGTTTCTGTTTTCAGAAAACATCCATAACATACAACTGTTTCTGAAGATAGTTTTTGTTTTCCAGACACTGTAATCCTACAAAAACTACTTTGTAAAAACTTTTCTGAAGGATCTTTCAAAGGCACATTAAAGATAGACTTTTTTTACCTCCCAGAAACTGTAATCTCTCCAGAACATTGAGGGCTCACAAAGGTTGCATATCTGACGGTCAAATAATTGGGAAAAAAAAATCAGCCAAATAGGTAACAGCTGTAGAGCAGTGTCAGTAATGACAGAAAGACATTCCAAAAGTGATCATGCTTGGTATGCCCCCAAAAAAATCAACCAAAGCTAGATGGCTGAGTCCCAATTAGGAAATGAGCTGGTATCCGCAGCCAAAAGACATTCCAAAGTTCTCTCGTTTAGCCTATCAAAATTATTCTTCTGGTGTAAATTTCAATGTTAAGGTAGATAAATCTTAACCAATAAATGATTGCAATATGGAAGCAGCCAATTGCACCCACCAGAAAAATATGCAACTATTCACCATTACAAACAAAACCTCTAGGCCATATAGCATAACAATTCCAAGACATTCCCTAGGTTTCCAAATTAACAAAATCTGATTGGTGGTAAACATTCCGTCAGGATGGGTTCCAAGGAGTCGGTTCTAATCATATGCTCCAGTAAAGAGATCAGTTCCAGAAAGATACTCGGAGCAAGGACGAAGTAGCTGGAATTATTAATTGTTAGAGAGGTCGGTTTCGGATAGACGGTCAAAGCATGGCCGGAGTAAGGGGGGTCTGCAGAATAGGGAACCAGTAGGGCCTTCCCAACCACTGGTTAGAGAAACTGATGCTCCATCCCTTTCAGAATACAGCTTCAATATAAGCATCATGGCCTGGTCTTGGTGATGAGAGAAATGAACAAAGTTAAACGGCCGAAAGAAATCCAATCAGACCCCAAGAGCAGGGATCAGAGTTTATGGTGCGATTTTCATAATACTCACGGGCACAGAACCTGAGATTGCAAACATCTATGCCAAGAGGTAGCTCAGTTGCTCAAGAATGGCCATCTAAGGGAGTTTGTAAGTGATGGAGCCAAGAATAACTATGGAAATACAAAGGGGGGAGAAATGCAGAACAAGCCCGCTTCCCTGCATCACACTATCAATATAATGTTCAGAGGGACAGAGGTGAATGGTGTTAACATATTCAGCGGAAAAAAAAACACGAAGGTCTTGGTCACACATGAAAACAGAACACAAGAGGCTCCGGACTATGAAGACATGATCACCTTCAAGGATGCAGATGCAGATGGCCTCACCCTCCCTCACAATGATTTGCATTGGTAATTTCATTAAATATTTTAGATACCAAAATTAAATGTGTGCTAATTGATCCAGTTAGCTCTGCCAACGTCATACAATTAAGAGACCCCGAGCAAATGAAATTGGTGGACAAGATTATTCCAGCCACGAAGTTACTAGCCGGTTTCAACATGTCGGGTGCAATCACTCAAGGTGAGATTAGGTTACCAACATATGCCGAGGGCATGGTAAGAGACACCTTGTTTAACGTAATGGATGGAGACATGGGATACAATATTATCATCAGTAGATCGTGGATTCACAACATGAAAGCAATGTCTTCCTCCTACCATCAGAATCTTAAATTTCCCACTCTAGATGGCATTAAGATTATTCGCCGGGAACAGAATGCAACCCGAGAAATATATACAGTGACCATGGCTGGTCAACAAGCGGAAAAAAGTGTGAAATAGCAATCACAGGAAACACCTCCAGATCTTGATCCAAAGTCGATAAGTCCGGAGTAGGTGAGAACTGATGAAGAGTTGCTCGAAAAGCACCAGGTACCAAGATATTTTTAGGCACCAAAAGATACGAACGCCACCAAATCGACGATGGAGGAACTCAAGGAAGTCATCCTTTTCATCCAATTCCTGAAAAGAAAGGTATACCTGGGAACGGGGCTAAGCCCCAAACTTAGGAAAAAACTTATTGATTTTCTCAAAGCTAATGCCAATTGTTTTGCCTGATCGTACTTAGACATAATAGGTATACCACCAGAGGTCGCAATTCACAAGATGGGGTTGGATCCAAGTTTTCCTCTGGTGAGGCAAAAGAAACACCCACAATCCGATAACAAAAATAAATTTGTCAAAGAAGAGGCAAACAGACTACTTAATATAGGATCCATTCAGGAAGTGAAGTACCCAAAATGGCTAGCAAATGTAGTCCTGGTACTCAAAAGAATTAGCAAATTTAGAATGTGCATTGACTTCAAAGATTTAAACAAAGCGTGTCTAAAGGACTTATTTCGATGTTGAACATCCATCAGATGATCGATGCTACAATAAGACATGAGGTGATGAGTTCCTTGATGCATATTCTAGGTACAACCAAATACGATGCACCCAAACGATCAAGAAAAACTTCATGCATCACTAACTTTGGCACTTATTGTTATAGTGTAATGCCTTTCAGATTAAAAACGCTAGAGCCACTTATCAGAGACTCGCAAACAAGATGTTTGAAAAATAAATAGGAAAAATTATGAAAGTATATATTAATGATATATTAGTTAATTTTGTGGATGCAGAGGACCATTTAAGTCATTTGCAAGAGACCTTCGGCATTCCGAGGAAGCATAACATGAAGCTCAATCCGGAGAAATGCGCCTTCGGAGTTGGGTCTGGAAAAATTCCTTAGTTTCCTTGTGTCAAATAGGGGGACCAAGGTAAATCCAGAGAAGATTAAGGCTATAGAAGATATCCTAGGCGTAAAAGTAGTACAAAGGTTGATAGGACACTTGGCAACCCTTAGCAAGTTTATCTCAAGGTCGTCCAAGAAGTGCCATCGGTTCTACTCTTTGTTAAAAGAGAAGAACGACCGCAAATGGATATCGGAGTGTAAAACAACATTACGAGACTTGAAGGCATGTTGTCCAGTCCACCTCTATTGGCAAAACCGCAAGACAATAAGCAACTATTTTTGTACCTAGTCGTGTCTAAAGTCGCAATAAGTGTTGTTCTAGTCCGGGAAAAAAAGGTATGCAATGTCCAATTTATTATGTTAGTAAAATGTTGGCAAGTGTCGAAACTTGGTGCTCACATTCAGTGGCGTACGCAGGATTTTTGGTCAGCAGTGTTGTCATCTTTTAAAATAAGAAATAATAAAAGAAGTTGTGGAGATTAGAACTGGCATCCCCAACAAAGAATTTGAAACACCTAACCAATTAAGCTACACAATCATTTGTGTCTAGGAGTGTCACTTTACATAATATATTCTCTATGTTTGCTTTAAACCCTTACTAAATTCGCCCCTGCTCACATTTGGAAAAGCTAGTCTTAGCCTTTGTGACAGTTGTTTAGAAGCTCAAGCCATATTTTCAATGCCACCCCATAGCCATGGTGACAACTTACGCTTTGCGGAATGTCCTCCAAAAACCTGAACTTTCGGGACGAATGGCTAAATGGACAGTAGAAAATAAGTGAGTTTAATATTGAGTATAAGCCCCAAACTGCCATCAAGTCACAAGTTTTGGCCGATATCAGTCCAAGAATGTTGCCTTAAGTTGAGAAGGGAGCGATCCTCGCTTTCGAAGTTACACTAGATGTATGTACTTTATATACGAATGGAGCCTCCAACGTAAAAGGTACCAGGCTGGGCATAGTTCTTAACATTCCATCAAGAGAAACATTAAGACATGCCATGAATTGTGTTCCATTGACTAACAATCAAGCCGAGTATGAGGCAATGATTGCAGGTTTTGAACTGACCCGAGGACTGGGGCTAAGTAAATTGCGATCAAGTGCAATTCACAGCTTGTGGTCAATCAAGCCCATGGTGTCTACAAGGCAAAGGAGAACCGGATGTAAAAACACTTGGGCAAACTCCGAGTGCTCCTGGCACGGTTTAAAGCATAAAGAGTGACACAAATACCTCAGGAAAAGAATACCTAGGCAGTCACCTCGGCTAATTTGGGATCTTTGCAGACTCACAAAGACCTAACTCAAGCTTGATGGTACACTTGTTGCGCTCAAACTTGGACGCAAACTACAATGAGGTAACTTCTACTAATTCGGTTTGAAATTGGCGTAACGAATCTCTCAGCTACTTGCAGGATGGAAAGGTGCCAGAGGAAGGCATCCTAGGCACTTCAAACAAAGGTTGCATGATATTGTATAACGAATAGACATTTGTATCGAAGATCCTTTCGTGGCCCTTCAGCCAGATGTCTGGTTTCCGAAGTGACTGACTCTATAGAGATTCATGAAGTGTCTGTAGAAACCATTCCGGAGCTAACCTGCTAGTACAAAAAGTAGTAACGGCTATTGGCCCTAGATGGAACAAGACGCGAAAGAATGTCAAAAAATGCGACAAGTGTCACCATTATACCCATATGATACATCAACTGGGCGGAGCTCCTAAATCAGGTCATTTCTCTATGCTCGTTCATGAAATGAGGGATGGACATAGTCGGACCTTTAACCACAGCTTCGGTTTAGGTAAGATTTCTTTTGGCTATGTCTTCTTATTTTTCCAAATGAATTGAAGTAGGTGTTTTCAAGAAAATCCAAGAGCGAGAGCTGATGGACTTCATATGGGAGCATAAAATATGTTGGTTCAGCATTCCTAAGAAATTACCTATGACGACAAACCTCAGTTCATTGGTTCCAAAGTGACCAAGATATTTGAAGACTTAAAAATTAAAAGAATTGACACATCCTCGTATCACCCAAGTGCGAATGGACAGGTGAAATCCACAAACCAGCTCATACAGATTTGAAAAAAGAGAGTAGAAAATATCAAAGGTAGGTAGCCCAAAGAATTGCTCGGCATACTATGGGCACATCGGACAACTACTAGGTAGGGTACGGTGAGACACCATTTTTACTTGTATACGGAGAAAAAACCTTAATATCGAAGGAAATAAGTAAACCAAGTTTAAGGTTTTTTGAAACAACGGAAGAAACAATAATAAACCATGTCTATCAAGTTCGATCTGTTAGATGAGCATCGAGATCGAGCTTTGATTCACATGGAGGCATGGAGAGACACTATAACAGGCTGACCAATCTCCGGTATTTTCAAGTCGTTGACCTTGTCCTCTGACAATGACCGGTAACACCTGAGATCTCAACGCTGGAAAACTAGCTCCAAGCTGGGAAGGATCTTATCGCATTACCGATATAGCCGAAAAAGGCTCTTACCAAATGAGAAAGGGGTCGTGTTACCAAAAAATTGGAACATCGATACTACTGTTAAAGTACAACTTCATTTTTTATGTTTATATGATCATTTTGCAGGTTGCGCTTGCTTAATGATTGCAGGATAGGTTTAGCACAAGATGCGTAAACTAGGGTGTATTCTCTTTTTCTTCGACCAGTTTTGTTTCTAAATGGATCTTCCTGGCAAGATTTTTAATAAGATAGCAACAAGCCTAATATGAATGTGGTAGCACCCGTTTGATCAAGGAAGAAGTCTAATGTCCGACTACTCACAAAGTCACAGTTAGACACTTTGGAGGTTGGGCGGGGGGGACACAGTCTTTAGGATTTTGTAATATAACCAGTTAGAGACAAAATGATGTTAGCACGGTTGTAGTTTTCCATAATGTAATCTTTTTCTTATTCCTTGTAACTGCTTGCGTCAAAGGAATGGCTCCTATCCATTTTTATGTCCAATTGAGAATCCCCTTTGTTGTTTTATCCGGATGTTTTCACATTCCAGGAAACAAATAAAGACCACAAGTCCAAACTAAGGTGCCTAAATTGACGGGAGACGTCCTCTTCATACAACCAAAAATATAAGAAAAATATAAGGGCTCTTAGAAAGCTTTGACAATAGAAAAGGCTCAAGACTGAATGTCTTTATTCTCGGTCATGAAGGTTTCCGGATGATTCATCCCTGGACCTCTCTTATAAGAATCTTAACAAAAGAAAAGGCTTAAGGATGAAAGATTTTATTCTCGGTCATGAAGGTTTCTAGATATATCATTCCCGGACCTCTCTTATAAAAACCTTCACAAAAGAAAAGGCTCAAGACCGTACGCTTTTATACTTGATCACGAACGTTTCTGGATGATTCATTCCCCGACCTCTCTTGTAAAAGCCTTTTTAACAAAAGAAAAGGCTTAAAACTGAAAGACTTTATTCTCGGTCATGAAGAATTTCAGATGTTTCATTCTCAAACCTCTCTTGTAAAAGCCTTAATAACAAAAGAAAAGGCTTAAAAACAAACATTTTTATTCTCGGTCATGAAGGTTTCCACATGATTTAAATCGGACCTCCTTTACAAAAATCGTAAGAAAAGAAAAAGCTTAAGATCGAATATCTTTATTCTCGGTCATGAAGGTTCCCGAATAATTCCTAGACCTCTCTTACAAAAGCCTTCACAAGGAAAAGGGCTTATGACTGAATGATATTATTTTTGGTCAGTTAGGTTGTCAAAAGTTATATGCTCGAACCTGAAATATTGAAGCAACCAAAATTAGGTTCGAGTTTCCTAATGAAATTCACAAAGTTCTAAGTGTTCGTTCTTACCAAGTTATGAAGGTAAGGCTCGAAAGGTTGCAATACTTCAGAAAGCTAATTCGGGCACAATGTGAAGAAAAAAGAGATGAAAAAACAAACTTCATACATTTCATTAAGAGCAAGAATGTATAGGAAACACGAAAGTAGAAAAAGCCAGAAACTATATTCATAAATCGAGTGCATCTAAGCCGAGATATTTACAAAAAGTAGAAGCACAAACCAAATTAATTTCATTTAAAATACAGGCACAAAAAGGCCTTGAAGTCTCTGTAGAGCAAGGACAGAAACATGAAGACACTAGAGAGATGGGTCTAGAGGAGTTGTCGTCTTGGATTGAAGTCTCCAAATCCTCGGAAGCTAAGCCCCCAAAAGCCCTGAATATGGGTGTGGATATAAGAGGTTCAGTCGTCGGAGGCGAGGGCACTGAAGTGTGTTCTTAGCTCGATGCTTCACGATCTTTAGCCTCGAAAGACTCGAACTCAGACATAGAAGCTGTCAGCATGAGTTAGAAGCAGCTGCAAAAGATTGCCTTGAGAGATCTCCGACTCTCGGGCCTACGCAATCTACTCATCAATATTCATGTCGGCCTTGACTTTTTCCAGGGTTTTCCTCCTCATGCGCCAAGAGGTGAAGGTTTTCTTCAGCACGAACTGGTCCTCCTGAGAATGGAGCTCAGCTTTGACCATTTCAATGTTGTGTCACTTCGCATTAGTTTTCCGCAAGACTCTTTGACATTCGGAACTTGTAATGCTGAAGGCGGTGTGTTCCTTGTTACACTCCAACTCCATGACATACTTCTATTCTGCCACCACCCTTCGTATTTTAAACCAAGTTGCCTCTTCCTTCAAGCCCCCAATCTCTGCATCGAGTATGAGCTCTTTCTCCACACATGCACTGAGGATGTTCAGGTCTGCAACCCGTTCCCTCTTCAGGGCAAGAAACTCCTTGTGCAGCTGGCTAGCCTCTCGGCTATATGCTTCTTTGTCCTGCTCTATTTAGGCAAATTTAGCCTCTACGACCTCCACCTAGCTAAAGCCGGGACTCCAAAATCGGGACACATTCCTGCAATAACTCCAATTCGGCTCTCAATTCAGCCTTTTCCATAATCTCCTACGAAGTCCTTTCAATGTCAGCACACTAGCTTGTGAAAGAAAGGATCGGGGTAAATACATAGGAAAAGAAAAGGTTTGAAAAGGTGCCAACGAAGCATCTGTACCCTGACATTAGCCTAAATTGCCTCATTGAGAAGGAATTCAAGAGACACAATATTCATCTTCCCTTGTCTTTTTCAATTGACAAGAGCTTTCATGTAGTTGGCCTCACCGACAGGTTTGGAAAGAAGATAGGTCTCTTTCGGGACCATTATAGCAATGATGCGCTGTAGATAAGATGCCAGATTGGCGTCGGGAAAATATAGAGAAGTTGGAGATGCGATGATCTCGGGAAGTTGAAGTTAATTCAAGAGGGGGAGGCAAGACCGAAGGAGCAGCAGTTGATGTAGAAGTTGGAGCATTTATGATGATTGGTCCTGAACGAGTCTTTTACGACTGGCAAAACAAAGGGGGTCGATGCAATGAATCAGCCTGCTTTACAATCTCGAACTCTACAAAGAGCCCATCAGCTTTATCGGGCACTCTAGCCTGAGCACTTGAAGTCTTCCCTTGGAGAGGAACCTCTTTGTCACCCTCGTCGCTGTGGAGAATCACGATCGCCAGAGGCAAAGATCAGGCTTCAAGGATGGACTCACTAGCTTCTTTCTGGTGCCATCGGGAGGCTATGATTGGGGGATTAAATAATCTGGAGGCTTTTCCGTGGAGGTGGCCTCCTTATGAAGCCTCTTCGCTTGAGGGTCTGATCAATCAATTGTCGGGCCTTCACTGGATCCGTCGACATCTCGATGCTCGGGTTGGGAGAAGAACCCTTGGGCAGACCTGTTATGATGCACAAGTTAGAAGGACAGAGACAATAAGAATTAGTTCACTAACAAAAGGAACGTTAGTGTGATTTTTGGCTTTCCAGACCTTGAAAATCTCTTTTTAGGTTTGCTTCTCTACCCTAGAAATGTTCAGGATGGCTGGAACCCAATTCGTTGTGTTCGGATCTGTTGTAGGCTTCCATACGACGGTTGAGTAAAAAACTTGCGACCAAGTTAGAAGGGACGACATGACCATAAGAAAAATGACCTTAATAAGCAGATACTTATGGCATAGTTCCATACTTTCAAAATGCACCTATTCGAAATGACGTCCTCGGTGGCCACGACAGCAAACCTCTTCGTCCAGCCTCGGTCATAATCATCATCTAGACTGGAGATGAGGGCTCTTGCTCCTCGATTGATCAACGGTTGGTCAAATTCTTAACTCTACCTCGAAAGAACAACAGGGAATAGAGTAGGATGAGGTGCTCAAGGGTAAATTCTAAATTGGCCTTGCTGGCCAAGTACCAGAGGTACTCTATTGCCCTACGGACGGCAGGATCAACTTGGGATAAACAAACCCGATTGGCTCAGCATAACTCGAGGACAACATGATCGATCTCCGAATCACCAAACCTGAGTGTAAAAAGGTACGTGTATACATACGAGTAGCCAGTCTCTCGGACATAACTCTTTCGATGTCGGAGCTCGATCAGGATGTCATCTTTCCACTTGCAATCCATTCAAATGGTGGGAAGATGTGAATCCTTGATCGCAAAAATGTATTCGCCGACCAACTTGTCTCAGTCACTGGTCTGTTTGGTCGGGGGGCTTCGAATTTATAGGCCCTTATCGAACGACAACTCGTTTGGCAAAATCATGTCATCGGTAGGCTTCGAGACTTTGCCCTTTTCTTCTTAGGTTTCGCCGGAGCACCGTTGATGAGAGGCTTGCCACCGGTAGACTCAGGAACGGATAGTGAATTTCTTGACCTGTATGGGCAAGTTCTGGTGAAGATGTGAAGATGTAGAAGACGTGATTTTTGAAAGACAGGGAAGGGATGAGAGGAAAGTGGTGTTTTTCGAAGAAACTCTAGCGGAGGCTTAGGAATTGGTAATTGTAGAGAAGATGTTGCTCTAAAGGTTTGAAAGAAGTGAAAGAGGAAAAAGACGGTGTAGTTTGATTTAAATAGACCATCAAAAAGTGGAAATCACAAGTCAAGTACGATTTTGATTCAATCGCAAGAGGACATGTGGCCGGAGCATTACATATGAAAGGACGCGCGTCCCATCAGATATCAGGAGACGTTTCACTTGCTTTCCCGCCAAGAACTTGAAGAACTCTTTCACTTTCCAAATTCAAGTTAATGAGTAACCGGAAAGTGGGGAGACTATCTGCATGGGGTGAAAATGGTCTTGACTAGGTGGATGAATGATGCAGTAACACGTGGCAAAAGTGAGCGGTCAAAGCAGCCCAATAAAGCATTGAATGGCATCTTCGAGACATGATGGGCAATTGCAACTCAGCTCTGGAAGGTTCTGGAGTTGATAATACTGGGACCAGTATCATGCTGATAAAGCCCATTTAGCTTCAGTGACACGAGACTGGATCCTGAACCATCATCGAACAAGATAATGATGAGATAGGCTCACGAGTCTGCATATCACAAAAGATATCGGGATTCCCATCGGTCGATACGCAACTATAGAGTTCATGATCAAATTGAAGACCTGAAAGAGGCGAGTTTAATGAATGTTTCTCCCAAAGGTTTCTCTATAAATAGTCATCTAGCTATTTGCAATAGGGGTTTCAAAATTTCTGATTACACACTCTATACTCGCAGCTCCATAAGCTTTGTTACAACAGCTCTCAGTTTTGAGGCTCTTCGGCGATTATCATCGAGGCCGCCATACGGAATTATAATATAGATTCCACCTTTTGCTTTCTTTATTATAGTTCTTAAGCTTGTTATCATTCAATTGTTGCTTACATCATATTATTATTGCATCATAAGGTGAATCTAATTTGCGTGCCCTTAAACACTTAACTTAAATTCAACTGTACTTTTAGTGGTTATTTGATAGCCGGTTAGAATTATGCGGGCACATTTTTGAATGAAGTTAGACGATACAGCTCTTATTAGTTTAATAGTTTAGTAATGCAAAGATTAGTGATGAGGGAATTTCTAGGTATTATTTTATGCAGAGTTTAGTTATTCATGTATTAGTTATTCTACCTTTTATTCTGCATAAAAGAATAC
>JACEIK010000581.1:181892-194677 GCA_018107945.1 Datura stramonium | reverse complement strand
ATATATGCAGTATAATATAGGAATTTGGAAAAAAAATAATGTAAAACTACTCCAAATAATAAAAGGAATCAGGTCATTTAAGTTTGAAAGTGACCGAAAAAATAAGGAAAAGAAGAATTAAAAAAAAAAGATAGTAGAATAATAAAGGACCTATGCCGCCTAAACTCTTCATCTTCAGAGACTCTTGAGCCAAAATTTTAGCTTCCTCTTCTTCAAATACTGCCCCCGTTCACAATATCGGTAGTTTATGTAAGTGCTTCATTAATTTTTAAATTGAAATATTATGTCAAGCTACGGTATTCCCCAATTCATATGCGACTTTGGATTCTCGGCTCGACAATCTTTTGGGCTAACTAGTAAGTATTCTTTATCATTCTTATTTTACTATAAATTGTTTGATTTGATCTGTTCATAATCTTTGGGCTAACTAGTAAATATTATTTATCATTCTTATTTTCTCCTAAGTTATTTGATTCGATCAGTCCATTTTTTTTTGGGTTCTGAAGTCGCCAACCTGAGGTTAGTCTCGTTGTTATATGGTCTTTTTAAAATTTTAGTTTTTGAAGTGCTTAAGAAGACCGAGCTTATTCTTATGGTCTGCAATTCTGGGCTTGTAAGATTAGGTCAAATGAAAAAAGATTAAAAAAATTTCAGATTATATATTTGTACATGTCAAATATATTCTGAAATTGGATAAACGAGTGTTTTATAAATTGTTTAGCACTAAACAGAGGTCACATAAGTAGTAGATGAAGATTTGTGTTATTTGGTGCAAGTTATATTCTGAAATGATTGTCTGAAGTTTGTTAATATTGTTTTATTCTACTGAATTTGTGGAGGCTTAAATTGAAGTTTAATTAGACTATTAAGGAAAGAAACTATCTTAGAGGGAACTAAGTCATAGTCTTGTGATATGCTTTATTATTTGGTTAATATATGGTATTTGAATAGTTTGTAGTTGATGGGTTATAGGTTAAAGAAGATAGCATGTAAAGATACTTATGATTTTGAATTCCATTGTAAAAAATGATTTTTATGAGATAGTTGTAAATTGGGTTCAAGAGTTTTGATAGGATTAATATTTTTGAGCCTCCTGTTGCACAATACTTCATTTTTGTGTTTTTTTTTTGATGTTCCTTATTTTAAAAAGCGAAGACTCTTCTTTGAAAAACAGAGGAACTTCAGATCTTTTTTGCGTTTCTTGTTATCCTTCGGTGTTGCTAGGCAGCTCCTCTTCCAATCTCCCTTTACCTCTCAAATCAACAATGCAACTATAATAGAATTCTTTAAAATGATTGTACAATATAGGTTTAGATTTTTACAGATCTTCGCCATATCATTCAAAGCATAACTAAGTGTTTATGAAATTTATTTAAAGTACTTTCTATTTAAAACTTTTATGACTGTGCAAGTTATTTTTTTAACTTTCGGACGAATATATTGTATCTTGTTCTTTAAAGTGATATTATATTGAGAGGTCGAAGGCAATTTAGAAAATGCCTCTATTAGAAATAGTATAGAGTTAAAGCTGTAGCTAGAAATATTTTTTATTGATTTAGGTACATTAGAATAAAATAAAACTAATTTAGATCTAAAGTCGCAGTTAGAATTTCTTTTTGTCGATTTAGGTACAGTATAATAAAATAAACTTCTATATCATAATATACCCTCATATTATTATTTTATATGAAGCTTACTTTATCTGAATGCAAATTATTTTATGAAGTTTGTTTAAACTAGCTACAGAAAGAAAAATAAAAGAAACACCATGCTACTTCAACTAAATTTGAGTGGAAACATTTGTATTCCTACTTATTTGTAAATTGCACACTTTTTTACCTTCTTTTCCAATAATGTGAGAAGTGTAAATTGCACACTTTTTTACTATGCAAATATTTTACAAATTCTAATGTTCTTTACTCTTCTCACATTATTGGAAAAGAGGGTTTATAAGGAAAATGAGTTCAACCCGCCAATGGATGTATGAAAGGTTAATCGGAGGTTTGTATAATCCAGAATTTGTAAGAGGCGTACAAAAATTTCTTGAGTTTGCCATGAATCATCCTGAAGGGAAGGATGGTGAGAAACTAAGGTGCCCATGCACCCGTAAAAAATGTCAGAATAGAAATTTTGAAGATCCATACAGTCCATGGGCATTTATTGCAAGATGGTTTTGTACCGAGATATCATGTTTGGTACTTTCATGGAGAAAAAGGGGTTACAAGAAATACAGATGAATATGAAAGGATGCAAAACTGGGATCATACTATGAATAACTCGCCGTTGAATGTTGGTGCATTTGATGAGTCTGGACCATCTACTTCATATCATAGAATGGTCCATGACGCTGCTGGTCCCTCATTAAATCCGAATGATATGGAAGAATTACCTAACCATGATGCGCAAAAATTTTATGATATAATTGAGTCTACAAATCAAGAAGTGTGGCTTGGTTGTGAAGCATATTCTCAATTGTTAGCAGTTGCACATTTGTTGCACATCAAGGTTGAACACCACCTCTCTAAAAGATGTTTTGATGATATTTGTCAATTTGTGAATGAGATAATTCCTCCTGATAACCCAATGCCCAAAATTTTTTATGAAACTAAGAAGTTAATGCGGGGAATGAACATGCCAGTAGAAAAAATTCATAGTTGTATCAATGGCTACATGATTTATTGGGGAGAGGATAGTGAACTTATAAATTGCAAGTTTCGTAGTCATCCCAGATACAAGTCTAGTAGGAAAAGATCTAATTCAAAGAGAAATCTTGTACCATTCAAATAGATATATTACATTCCTCTTACTCTACGGTTGCAACGATTGTATGCTTCCAAAGCGATTGCTTTGCACATGCAATGGCATGCTGAGCATGAAGTTGAGGAAGGTGTGATGCATCACTGTTCAGATGCACTCGCATGGAAACACTTTGATAGGATGCATCCTTCTTTTGCAATGGAAAGTCATAATGTCAGATTAGGGATAAGCACAGATGGGTTTCAATCATTTGGACAAACAGGAAAATAATATTCATCTTGGCCAGTAATTGTGACACCATACAACTTGCCGCCTTGGATGTGTATGAAAGAGCCCTATTTATTTTTATCAGTTATAGTTCCTGGCGCCAAGAACCCTAAGCAAGAATTAGATGTTTTCTTGCGGCCTTTGATTGCTGAATTAAAGAATCTATGGAATGTATGTGTCAACACATATGATATCTCTAAGAAGCAAAATTTTAAAATGCAAGTTGCTTTGATGTGGACAATCAGTGACTTTCCCGCATATTCAATGTTGTTTGGGTGGAGTACTGCGGGTAGGCCTAGCTGTCCATATTGCATGGAGAATTCAGATGCTTTTACTTTGACAAAAGGTGGAAAACAATCTTGGTTTAACAATCATCGTAAGTTTCTACCACGGTATCACCCATACAGAAAGGATAGGAACTCATTTAGAAAGAACAAAATAGTTACAATTCATGCTACACTAGAACGGTTAGGTGCTGATATTTTGAAGGAGATACAAGAATTAGGACTACAAAAAGTAACAGAACTTGGGGCTGATATTGTTAATCAACAAATTAGTAAGTTTTCTGGTTGGAAGAAAAGAAGCATATTTTGGGATTTGCATATTGGAGTACAAATCTCATTCGATATAATCTAGACGTAATGCATCAACACAGTGCTGGATGTAGATGGTAAAACAAAAGATAACCCCAAATTTAGAGAAGATCTTAAAGAATTCTGTCGACGTCCTGAATTACATGCTATTGATAGTGAATACCTGAAAGCTATTTACACACTGAACAGGGAGTCAAAAAAAGTTTTGTGTGAATGGGTGAAAGATATAAAATTTTCGGATAGATATGTCTCAAATATGGGACGGTGTGTGGACATGAATAAACATAAGTTATTTGGTATGAAAAGCCACGATTGTCATGTTTTCATGCAAATATTGGTCCCTATTGCATTCCGTGAGCTATTACCAACAAAAGTTTGGGAAGCACTTACTGAGATGAACCTTTTCTTTAGAGATCTCACTTCTATGGTAATTCGAGAAGAGGATATGGTAAGATCCCAAAGAGAAATCCCTGAAATACTTTGTAAATTGGAGCGTATGTTCCCTCCCAACTTTTTTTATTGAATGGAACATCTCCCCATTCATCTCACTTATGAAGCAAGGCTAGCAGGTCCGGTGCAAAATCGATGGATGTATCCATTTGAGAGGTAAAGTTTCGTTAATATTATTTAAGTACTTCATTTTCATCATCATGAGTGTCTGACGACTTGAGCTTATGTTATCATTTCAGAAATCTCCAAAATTTTAAGCACAATGTTCGAAATAAGGCACAAGTCGAAGGATCCATATGCAATGCATATTTAGTTGAGGAAGCTTCATCTTTTTGTTCACACTACTTTGAACCTCATGTTTACACAAGGCATAGGAAAGTGCCACAAAATGACGATGGTGGTATAGGTGAACAGGGTGAACACGATGATAATCTTTCTATATTCACCTATCCAGGTAAAGGATTCGGGGGACAAGATCCAATATATCTTACCTAAAAAGAACTTGATGCAGCTCATATTTATATTCTACTAAATTGTGTAGAAGTGCAACCATATGTGGAGTAAGATTTCAAGCTTCTTCTTTTTCTCATTATACATTAAAATGATAAGAAAAACTTACATATCAATTGATTGCATGTGATTCAAAGGAAGTTTATTGACTCCTTTCGTCAAAATTTTCCACAAATCACGAAGAAGGAAGTGGATAGGAAACTTGATGAAGATTTCACGTCATGGTTTAAAAGATATGTAAGTGTTTGTACAATATCTTTTCACTTGTACTTACCTTACTTATGAGAAACTCTAATTATTTTTATTTAATAGGCATGAGTCCACATAGATAATTAATTCATCAAGGCCCTCGCAGAAGGCCCGTGTCGATCAGCAAAGCCATACACTGGTTATAATGTTAATGGCTTTAAATTTCACACTAGAAGTCACAGTTCTTCTAGATCATCCAATAACAGTGGCATATGCATAAAAGTGACCAATTACAATGCAGATGACTATGACTACTATGGTGTACTTACTGATATCATTGAATTGGAGTACAAGGGTAGTACACCGATAAAGAGAACTGTTGTATTTAAGTGTGAATGGTTTGATCACACACCCAAAGTAGGAATGAAGATTCACCTCAATATAAACTTTCGTATATCAACCATCGAAGGAAATCAAGAAGTATAAACCATTTGTTTTGGTAATGCAAGCGGCTCAAGTATATTATGCCCCTTATCCTAGCTTACGACGTGATAAGACTGACTGGTGGGTTGTGTGCAAAAAAAAAGCTCGAGGCGTTATGGACATGCCTCCATCGTCTTCACAGTCACCTCTTCCTGATGTTGTAGAGCCATTTCAATGTGATGAATATGGTTTAGCATATGATGTGGTACCTGATAATGAAACTATTCTGCGAAATGATCCAAATGGTGAATTTATGAACTTAAGAGATGAGGATGCTGATTTAGATGATGAGATAGAAATTCATGGTGAATCTGAATCAGATAAAGATGGTGATAATGAGGATGAAGAGGCACAGGATACAAGTGACAATGAATAGAGTCAAATTGCTCCAATCTCTTCAAATATAAGAATTAGAGTGGCTGAAACATAGTCTATAAGTTATTTTATTACAATTGGATTTTACATTCTTGCTGGCAAATTTCTTGGATTTTATATCTCATCGAGTTTAAATTTCTTTGTGATCAATTTGAGTATTTGTATTTAATAGCTTTCAGGTTGTTTGTTTGAACAATTATCCCTCACTCTTATTTTTGTCAGAGAAGTAGTGATTTTGGAACTACATTAAAAAATAGACATGGAATAAATTTATTCCTCTTCAAATGTTTATCTTTTCATTTGTAATGTATGGACTAACACATGAATTTCTTAAGTTTTCAGAGCCAGTCTTGTTCTTTGAATGATATATTAATTTATTAATTAATCCTATTATAATTAGATTGGATTGTGATTCATTAATTATGTTATTTGTTCATCTACTTGTAGCTTTGAAGTCACAAATATGACACCTAGAGGAGGTGGACTAGGTAGATATTTTGGAAAAAGAAATTCAGATTCACTGACATCTCCTCCTTTGTTGAGTCCCACGCTGAATCAAGCACCACTATCGCCTGAATCATTGGCACTAGAAATACCAAATTCAATCGCAGTAGTCAATATATCCATACTATCATCATCTTCTGGGCTTGATACACCTAGAGATGAAATTGGATCAACCAATTCTTCAAATACAAATGATGTTACTCGCATTCCAGTTGAGGTCGTCCTTGGAGGGTAAGAGTACAAGTACCTTGCCTTCTACATTCTTTTTGTTGATTTTTGTTTCATGCTTTTGTGTGTATTACTGCATCTTAGGAGGGAACTTCTTCTTCTTCTTCTTTTTCCAGTATGGTAGCACAATGTTTTGCAGATCTATATATGCTTATGGAGTCTGTGATAGTTCACTTCATGTTTTATGTCATTAACTATTTGCTTAAGTTCTCTTGATGGATTTATGTCCTGAAGCTCGATGACTCACACACTTTATACGTACGCTCCATATAGAGTGGCTGCAATACTGTCCTATCCCATTTTTCCTGCAATTTTTTCTTGATAGTCTAAATCCTTATCTTATCTAATTGTGAACTTGTGTGTACAAAGTGCTATTCTCCTAGTTACTTGCTACTACTATGTTCATAATTTTGTCTATAGATCTGATCAAGTTACTTGCTACTACTCTGTTCAGTTTGTGCTCGATATTATTTGTACATATAGATACCTTATATGGATCATACACTTTGCACATACTCATGATTTATTTATTCTGTTAGTATCTGTACATTCTGCCATTTTGTGCTGATGCTCTGTTCAGTTTGCACAACAAAACAATGGTATTCCGTTATCTAAGGTGTAACAAAAGTTAACAGAAGTATTAGATAGGATTATTTCTGAAACCAAAGTTAGAGATAGAATAATTTTTCATGCAGTCTTCCCGTACACATTAATAGCCAAGTTCTTCCATGCACGTTGTTCCAATAATGAGTTTAACCACTAAAACAACATGAATGGCCAGAAAATAGCATCGTTTCTTGGAACCACAATTGTAAAATTCATCAAGTATATTCACTTCCTAAATATTATTTTCCCCAATCTTTTGTTCTAACAAGCTAAAGAAACTTCCTGAGAAAACTAACTCGCACAAAATATTACCAAACATGGCACAGATTTAAGGACATACTAAGTAGAAAATTCAGGTTGATCATACTGAATAGAGTCAAGCTTCTGGAGCACAACTGTTATTGTAGCCTTCAGGATCTTCGACTGTCCTTGCAGTACCAATATATTCGGAAATAGCTTCCCATCTTCGAGAAGTTCTTTTTGGATATTTTAGCATACCCTTCCTGAAAAGATCAATTTCTTCTTTGCTCCAAGGTTTCTCCCTCTTGTCACTGCTCATAAGAGGACCTGTTCTCTTACTCTGCAGAGATCCATATTGCCTCGGCTTACTATTTTCGTCTTTATTCTCATATTTCGAGTTGTGTTCATGTCCAAGTGCCTCCCTGAGAAGTTCAGCTACAACAAGCTCACCCTTTCCATCAACTTTATCACATAAGTTTCTCAGTTGCTCAATGTCAAGAGACATGCATAAACCTTCTACATCATCATCAGTTAGCCCAAGCAAATGTTGGGACGAAACAGGAGCTGCAAGAGTTCTTAAATGACTCCCTCTTTTTGCAATAATTTCTTTTCCTTCTCCTTCAACTTCTTCTGCTGCAAAGCAACTTCAGCAGCTTTTTTACCCTCCTTGTCTTTCTTACATTTTTTTTTCTCTTCAGCAATTCTAGTTGTTTCTTCCTCCTGTAGTTTCTTCGCTAGTATTTTTGCTTCCTCTTTCTTTGCTTCTCTGCTTTCTCTGCCTCTTTTCTTCCCAAGATTCTAGGGTCTCTTCTATAGGCATTGTCAATAAGTGTATGTACCCTAGCAGATTCTTCCTTTCTGGCCTTCTCTGACAGTTTCACATTCAACCTTTCCATCCACCTCTTGTAGTCACGAGATTCAGCTTGTTCAAGGTTAAACTCATCAGCATGTGGGAACTCTCTCCATCTTTTGAATCTATACCAGAAACTATAAAAGCTATCCACTTCTTTAATTAGAGTATTCTCATCACCTAATGAAGGGACAGGTTGGGTGACAGACCAACGACCATTCCTAAAAAATTCAGGTTCAAAGACCTTAAAAAAGATCTTGTGGAGCACATTCAGGTGGAATTTCATCATCAAATTCATTAGTGGAATCATAAATCCTTCTTCTAATATGGTTTATAAGAACTTCATATGCTTCATGAATAGCTTTGAAGTGGTTTTCTATTTCCTCCTTCTTAGCTTGTTTTGCAGCTTCAGTTTCCTCGGCTAGAAGAAGAGAAGCCAGCTTGTCAGGATGATGCCTCAATGCAGCATCACGATAGCTCTTCCTTATCTAATCCTCATAAGCAAGATACCTTAGATGGCTCAACCCTATCAATGCATAATGATCGTGTGGTTTTCCCCAGTAGAAGATTTCTTTTTACCCTTAGAGCTGTATGATTCTAATGAATATGTAAATATCTGTTTCTTGTCATTAGGAATATATTATTTACTATCTTTGGAGTCTTCTTTCTCAACATGCCCAATCATTCTAAGAGCAGCAGAATGAAAAGCAAGCCCACAGACTCATATTTCTAAGCTTTAATAGGACAACAATTTGAGGAAATATAGATTGGTTCACCATTTATAGTCTCTTCTGAGTACGAAATAAGACAGACACTACTCCTGAAAGCCAAAGAGAATGTCTAGCCCTCAAGTTTAGAAGATGAATATGAACACATCCACCAATAGCTACAGTTGGGGCAAGAGATGAGAAAAGCAACCTTTTGCAATCTCCAGACTTTTCTAATTATCTAATTCTATTTCTGATCATGGAGGATGATCTGAAAAATGGGTTAAGTTGTGTGGTTATAAAAAGAAAGCGGGAGGATGACGACTGAAGGAGAGGGAGGATCTAGGTTTTAGTCCGTGGAAATCAGCTACCCAACTAGCTGAAGAGAATACAACCAACTAATTTGGACTCTTTCTAAGTATCTTTTACATTAAAAAGATACACATACTTCTTTTTAAGTTAATGTCTCATTATCACCAGTATAATACAATGATTTAACATATATGGTATCTGAAGAAAGCGTAAGATTTAAGTTGCATCACTAATATTGTTGTCAAAATTAAGTTTAAATGTAGCCGCGTAAACTGCCCAAGTGACAAAATGAAGTTTAAGTGTTTCAAATTCTCTTTTGTCTTTGCTATTATATATTTAATTTGTGAATGTTTTCGCGCTTTGCGCGATAATAAAAGTATTATTGAATCTACCAAATGATCAATAATATAATTATTAATTTAGTTATTTGTTTATTTTTTTTATAAGAAAGAAAAAATTTCATAACAACATATGAGTTAAGTTATATAGCGGATTAATCAACCATTTGAGTTTTTTAAAAAGTTTCAAAAGAATCTCTTTTTTCCTTTTCACGAATACATGGATGATGTGATTCATATATAATTGAGGATTTAAATATAAGTTCAAAGCCTACGTAACGTCATTTTTAAAATGTCAAAATTAGATATTTTTAAAAAGAGATTTCAAGTCTTCAAAATTCAAATAAATTTAATTCAAAACTGGTATGCTAATTTTTATTTAGCCAAGTTATAATTTCTTCAAAGCTAGTCCCTTTATATTAAATATGGTAAATGTGATTTCAGTTTTAGGCTAAAGAACTAGGAAGACCACCTCATCCACATGAGCTTCTAAGAAAGACACATCTCAAGGCCAACAATGAATTTGTGGACCAGAAGTCTGAGACGTAAGCATTGTTAATTATATTTCTAGACTTGTGTTTAATTTTTGGCTCATATCATCTCTCACACTTACTCCAGATCTGATCAAGAAACTACAAAAAATAAAAATGAAATGTATGATAATAAATTTATATACCAAAAGGGACTTAGGTAACCATATTTTGATGAATTGTCAATTCATTCACTATCAACTTTCAAAATCAAGGAATACTTAAATCTAGGCATGCACCCAAGATACCAGCCATTGCCGCTTTATCAGACGTAAATATCTCTTGTTTCGTCAAAGAAAAAAGTTCTAGTGTCTTCTTTTCAAGTATATACTCCTTTCAATGAAATCATGCAATTTTTTACCCAAAATAAAATATCAGAAGTATCAAAATTAATTTTTAGCTAGTTTCTTTTTGAGATATTGTAGGAATTCAATTATTTTTAGCTTTCAGGACAAAATAGGAACTTAATCCTCCTTTCTTCCTCACAGGCACAACACCAGCGTACTAGCCTCTTATTACTTCTTTCTTTTCTTTCATTCTCTTTGCCCCAACGGCTCCCTTACACACCCCAACACTAATTTTTTTTGTCCAGCAACTTCTTTTTATCCCCAACAACTTCTTATCACTACTTTTACTATCCTTTCCTTACGTTACTTTTTTTTTATCTTGCCGCCACTTGTAGTGCTAATTAACAAATCAATGAACTGATGGACAGAGACAACCGTTTGGTTCTAAATCACTCAAGTTTAATATTGAGTTAATATACTCAAACAAACTTCATTTGGTATTAAGTCTCAGTCCCTGCGTCCGATCATAACCTTTGAATCTACTGCCAAATCATCTTTTGTACTACAAGTATCATCCTTAAATTCATTGAAATTTTTAATTTTATTTGTTGGTTAATGATTGGTAGGTGAGCTTTTATTCAACCAGAAAAAAATTAACATTTGTGTTTGGGATTGTAGAAATTTAATTAGGAAAATGACAACCAATATAAAAACAAAAATGAAATAGTGCTTGGACTGGTTCTAAAATTATAGTACCTCCAGAGATTTGTTGTAGCGCAATCATATTCCTTGTTTTTTCTTATTCTTTCCTAATTCAAACATCCACTTTCAATTGCCATGTATTTCATTTCAGCAGCTCCAACCCAAAGTCGAATCTTGTATAATGTATTACTCTGTTATCCTACATTTTCTTCTAGCACAACAGAATGGATACCCCAAGGTTTTCTCCTTCATTTTATGTCTTTCTAGCTTAGATCTATGATACTGCTTGTTTGAAAGAGATTAAAATTGTTGTGAGTTTAAAAATTATTTTGGCATCAAGTCTGGCTTTTCTTCGTCTTGTGGTTTGTTCTTCTTTTTCTTTCATTTGGAACTTTGGGCAACACAAAAATCTGGATTCATTTAAAAAAAAGCAACCAAGGGAAAGGGTGGGGGCTGCTGATATGAATAGAAATTAAAGTGTGTGAGGGAGCTGTTGGAGCAAAGAGGAAGCTAACTAACAAAAGTATAAAAATTAATTTTTTTAATGGATTATTAACACCACGTGTTAGATACTCCTCTTCCATATGAATGTACAACTCAGTTGCCTCCTTTACAAGTCTTTTTTTTAGCACATCACATTATAATTTTCTTTCAAGAGATCGAATTCTTAGGAGAAATTTTATCAACTAACATCCAAATCATCCCGTATATAGCTCCTACCTTGTAGTAACTTGAGATTATCAAAACTTTAATCGTAATTGCATAACCATTTAATCTACCACCATGTCCCTTAAAACTATAATGCTGGCACAAGAAATGAATTCAATAGGCAATACTCCCAGCCCCTTCTTTTAGTAATCCAACGAAATGACAAAGCCACTTTGAAATCATATGCTTTATTTTCTTTTATTATGACAGTGGTAGATTTTATAATAAAAAATAGCAAAAGTCAAACAAAAACCCCTTTAGCAGTGACAATCAAAGAAGCACCGTGTCATCCTTTCCCTTTCACGCAACTTACTGGTCTATATCATGTGTATGTGAATTAAAAAATTATTGCACTAAGGATTGCCTCTTTTTAAGATGTTAATTCATAGTTAATAGTTTTTGTTTAAAGATAGAAAAAAAAAACATGTCACTGATATTTAACCAGCTTTATGCATCATGTTTATGACATTCAAGGCATCGTCAACATCATCAGCGTTGAATGGCAGTCCCCTTGCTTTGTTTTTTTTTTTTTAAATTTATTATTGTTTTCTTCTTTTTTGGTGTTATTGTTTTAGGGTAAAAATATCAATTTATTAGTTTGGATTTCCTTTGCCCTATTTTAGAATGGAAATATATCAACATGGAAGTTTTTATGCAATTTCACTCCAAAAGATTGCTCCCCCTTATCTTGAATCTTGACTAAGATATTTGTGATGATTCTTTATTGTACTTGATTTAGTATTGATTTTTGATAATGTGAAACATGATAAGTGTATGTGCTTTGGATGGAAATCTTTTCTGTTGCCTTCTCAATTTTTGTGTGATAAGCTTCAGTTTGTGTTCCTATTTTTTGTGTGATAAGCTTTAACTGTGGCTAAACTATTTGTTAGATCAATTTACCGTAGTGGTTTATTAGATAAAGAAACATTTTCCAAACTTGTTATTGAACTGTTATTGAAATTTTATACTTTAATTGCTCTTCACTTATAATAGTCTTCGTCTTTTTGGTTTTTTAAACTTTGAAATTTATTTTATGTTGTACCAAGCACAACTTGTTAGGAGAATGAAGATTTTATTGAGAAGTAAGTGTAATGGAACGAATGAGATAGACCATTAGTCACTATTTTGACATGTTATAAGGGGTATTAT
>JACEIK010000581.1:166645-179552 GCA_018107945.1 Datura stramonium | reverse complement strand
ATATATATATATATGCATTCTCATTTTTCAATGTCACCACACGAGCTTGTGTTGTTTGCAGATCCAAGAGAATTTGGGTCACAAAACTCTTCCCTTTTAGACCTGGTCCAGCATGCACACAATCACATTCCTCTAGCGTCCTTTTATCAAACATATCCTTTCTAGATCCCCTCTTTCCTTCTCCCAAAGGCACACCTTTTGCCTTGAACACTCCGGTCAGAAAGAAACCATATGCCAATGCATGAGCACCCTTTTCTAGGGTTATCACTCGAGTCATGTGTTTGAGCATTAAAAAGGGGAGATTCACCTTCTGATTTGTATCAATCATCTCCATCAACCAAAGATCTCTGTAGGATGCCTCATGTCTTCTCTTAGTTCAAGGAAGTAGACACTTGTTTACCAACTTGAAGAGCAACTTGTTATCACTCCTCATTTCTCCCTTCAGCACCCGTCTGGACCCATCAGTAAATCGACCTTATGTGAATTTCATTGTGAGTGAACAATTAGAGGATTTTTCTTTGTCATATTCTGCATAACCAACAACAGCAATATGAAGAATTTTCCCTAACACAGCCTCTGACAGCTCAAACTGAACCCTATGAACATGGGACTTTACTCTCCCTTCATCTACAACTTCAAGGTTCACATATAACTCCACAACCTCTAACTCATAAACAAATGGAATGGGGCCCACAAATAGATGTTCCCAATCCTGAAACCTCAACTTCTCTACTATATTCACCATATCAGGTTCAGAGTACTTTTTGAGAACCAAAGTACCTATCCTTTCCCAGCAATAGAAATTTTCCAGGTTCTTGTTTTGATAAGGACTTTGCAGAAGACCCTGACTCAGACACATTAGAAGATTGTCCCTTTCTTATTTTATGTGTGGGTGGTGTAGATTTTGATCCCTCAACTTCATCACTACTTTCCTTCAAGTTCAGTTCTAGCTTTTCTTAAAGGAGAGGGTTTTACCACTATATGCTTTCTAGCACTGGAAGTCTTCTTAGTGATCAATCTTTCAAACCTAGAGCTGAGGGTGATATTATTATCTAAGTTAGTTACCTCATTACCCTTTTTTTGCCCTATCAGATGGACTCCCTTTTTCACATTCCCCCTCAGAATTTTCTAAATCACTGATCTTCTCTCCTTTGTCTGAATTTGGAGTAGAGGGAAGGGAGCGTTCCTCCTGAACAGCCTCTCTAGAGGGAGGTTCAGAATTGGTAGTTTCTTGGTTGGAGTTTTTGGAGGTAGGGTTTTCAGGAATGGATTCTGGGGATTTTCCATTAAATGAGGAGTGGAGGAATGTTCACCCCGAGTCTGTGATGGGGAGATTAGGGAACCGATATCGTCTTCATCAGAGTAATCAATAAGTGAGGGTTTGTAACTAGAGAAAGCCATGGAAGGATATGATGATAATGTGAGAATCAAATAGGGATTTCAGGAGAGAGAAAAGAAATTGTAGATCTGCAAATGAGTATATGACCCTAATCCCTAAGGTTGGATACCTTTTATAGACTAGATTTAGGAAGTGGGAAAGATTATGGAGAAGTGGAAGAATATGTGATGAGATTGATAAGTTTCAACGCTGACAGTTATCATGATATGATTGACAACTTCGTGGGTTTTAGGATGTTGACGATGCACAATTGAAGGCTCGATTTTCTCCCGCCAAAAAATCATTTGATTTACTTTACAAAGCAAGTCTTGGATAACTTGGGTGGAATAGGTTTATCACTATGTTTATGTAATTATACTTGCAATATCACACAGGATTAAGTTATAGAAAGATATACCTTGTTGCTTATAGAGGGACCCGGTTCCTCATGTATTTCTCCCTTTATGTCTTTCCTTTGCAATGTTTAGAAAGTGTCATGATCCGAGCACCCCGGATACGACACGAGACCTAGAACCATGAATGGCTCCAAGCTAACCCATGACATAGCATATTTCTAGCATAATATAACTTATAAAAAAAACTGAGTGAAAGCTAACTGAAATATAAGAAAATTCACTTATAGATAGCAAGGTAATCTGATAATTTAACAATGAGTCACAAATATGAACATATTAACTCTATGTCTGAAAGCCTCTACTAACTAATGAGTTGCTGGGACAAGTCCCCAGCTAACTTCAAAATCTGAAAACTTAAAACAAGACAAAGCACTGAACAAAAGAAAACCACTCCATTCTTTGAAAGATGAGGACTCACCACTGCTAGCTGATCAAGTCAGGAATGTGTCTAACCGCAGAGTTGAGTCTGAATACTTGGATCTGTATCATGAAATGATATAGCATAAAGGATATACAGTCAGTACTTTGAATATATTAAGTATATGGGATATGCATATGAAGTTTAAAACATGCTAGTAATCTAAGAAAGTTTGTACTAATACATAATTGAATGTATAAGTTGAGGTATAACACAATGAACCTATTTGAGATGCATAAACACCGACATGACATGCTAGTCTGAAAATAGTTAATGTAAATACGAGTAAACTCATTTAAAGGGTCATGTGCATGCACTGAAAATTGAAGCTGTAACTGTAATTGAAATTAAAATTGTATTGTAGGAGAGCCTATTAACCAACAAACTCCAATTTGAGCCTCATGGAACCGACCTGTAACCCTGGTTGGAAGGGTGTTCATACCTTGCCAAGGGTAAGAACCATGACTGGTGTTATATTATTCATAAGTTCAGGGAGACACTCTTAACTAATGAGGACCCTACATGAGCCCATTGAAGTGAAGGAAGCACTCTCAACTAGTGAGGATTCTATATTCCTCAGGCAAATGGAGACACTCTCTACTAACGAGGATCCCTTATCATACGGTGGCATATAGTTTTGAGACCTAGGTGTGCTAGAACCCCGAACTACTCGGCGCTAAGTACTACTCCCAACTGAACATAAATACTGATAATCTAAAACTGATGGTCTAAGACTAGTTAGAATTACTTTATCTAAAAGTGTCCTAAGAGTCTAAGGAACCATGAACATATTGATACTGATGGCTTAAAACTGATGTTCTAAGACTAGTTAGAACTACTTTATCTAAAAGTGTCTTGAGAGTCTAAAGAAACATAAACAAACCGTTCATACTGAAATCATTAGAAAATCATAGGTTTAAATCATATTGTAAATCATGCCTACTGAGATCATGGTAGAATCATATATTCAAAACTGACCATATTTTTTTGAAAACAATGCTAAAACATGGGCTAAATCTTAGAATTCATGTTGATATAAAATCATGGGTATACATCATTCAATTGAGAGTGAAATCATGAACATGATATGCTATTCGTCATAAGAACCTTGAAGGACATGGAATACATGGAGAAATCATACATAGAATGGAAACACTAAAACATGGTTTTTAGATAACTGAATTTACTAGGATTTTTGAAATAATTGGGACACAAGAGTGAAAGGAAACCCTTGTTTAAGTCTCACATACCTAGCCTGGAGAAATCCTACTAGCACTTGAAGCCTGAAGCTCTTGAAGAGTAACTCTAGGTGTTGCCTTGAGAGAAGAAGAAGAGAATAAATATATGATGATTGAGAGAAGAATGGGGGATTAGAATAGGAAAGCCCCTCTAATATGACCCTTATAAATCCCAAAACGATCTTACTTAGGAGTTAAAATCACAGGAATTTACAAAAATACTCTTAGGAAATCGCACCTAAAAACTACCTGCCAATCGTCACGGATTGTACCACGACTCGTGGTGACATACCACGGACCGTGGTATGCATTTGTGCTTCTGGGTGACTTGGAAGCTTGTAGAAACTTTTACCATGGACCCTCAGTACGAGTCATACCTTGATACCATGAGTCGTACCATGACTTATGGTGTCTGGGCTTATCCTCTATCTGTCAAACTTGACAATGCTTCACTAAACCGCTCATAACTTTTTACTCCGAACTCTGATTGAAGCAAGATGAGATGCATCGGAAAGAAGACTCAAAGAGTCTCAATTTTATGTGTTTATTCACCTAATTTTTTTTTGTGAAATAGGAGTTATGGTCATCTAAAATTGACCCTTATAAGAACTTATATAATGACTCACTGGGTAGGAATGCCCTCAACTCAACTTTATGATAGAGGTTCCTTATGAACTTAATTTTAAATGCACTTCTAACACTTATGAATTTATTTTAAAACCTAATTTCCTTAAAATTTATTGGGTTTGGGTCTATCCACATACCTAGAACCATTTCAAACGTAGCCCAAAAGTATGAGGCATTACAATATCTCAACTCACGGCTGAAATAGTAATTCATACCATCATATTATCACTCATACTGAATCTCGTAGCTATTGACCCTTCCTTGAAAAAAAATCTCTGAACCCCCTTCCTACGACCCTTTAGTACGATCGTATAATCCTGCTACGAGTCGTGGGATCCTGTCGTTGTTTCTTAGCCATTTTTGCTGATTTCTCTAGAATTCATGCTATGAGTCTTGGTATGACTCATACCTTCATGTCACAAGTAATATTGAGACACTTTACTGAGGGAAGTTCTTAGTTTCTCTGTAGGTTCAAACTCTAAATCTAGGGTCTAGTCTTAGGGACTTTTGGGGTGTTACAAAATTAGGGGCACCATCATAAGTTTCTATTCTATCCAGCTGGTGCCTAGATACAGACTAGGTTAGACACTTTTGTTATGTGAGTACATGATAAACATAAGAATAAACAATAATCGTAGTCAACAGAAGGGGAAATAAGGAGCAGCCTTTATCAAATCTTGATAAGTTCTTGATCAACATGAATCCTTTTGTATGGATCTCTTCCCAATGGTTTTGTGAATATATTAGCCACTTGATCCTTAATTCTACAAAAATGCACTGAAATATTGCCTTTTTCCATATTATCCCTCAAGAAGTGGCGACGAACATCAATGTGCTTAGTTCTTTTATGGTGTATTAGGTTCTTTTCCATGTCCAAAAACTGATGTTATCACACATGATATAATGCACTTAGTTTCGACTCCATAGTCCTCCAATTGTTTCTTGATCCACAGTAGCTGGGCACAACACGATGCAGCGACAACGTATTTTGCCCCAACAGTCGAAAGTGCCACTGAATTTTATTTCTTGGTTGCCCATGAGATTAGACAAGATCTCAAGAATGTGCCATTGCAGAAGTACTCTTTCTATCCACCAAAAATACTGCATAGTCAGCATCTACATTACCAATGAGTTTAAATGATTCACTGACAGGATACCATAGAACTAGGTCGATTGTTCCTTTCAGATATCATAGAGTATATTTGACAATTTTCAAGTGAGATTCCTTTGGATTAGACTAAAATCTTGCACACAACCCTACACTAAAGACTATATCTGGTCTGCTGGAGGTTAGATATAGTAACGAGCCAATCATTCCCCTATACTTTGTTTCTTTGACCCTTGGACCAAGTTCATCAGTATCCAATTGAGTAGTGGTTGCAAAGGGAGTATCATTTTTTTTGGAATTCTCTAGCTCATATTCGTTGAATAGTTTCTTGATGTATTTCTACTGATGGATAATAGTTCCTTCCTTCATTTTCTTGATTTGTAAACCCAAGAAATAATCCAGTACCCCCATCATACTCATTTCAAATTCACTGCTCATAAGTTTTGTAAAATTACTGCACAAATTTTCATTTGTGGACCCAAAGATGATGTCATCAATATATACTTAAATAATTAGCAAGTTGTTAACCCTTTTTCTTAGGAACATAATGTTGTCAATTTTTCCTTTGTGTACCCATGATCTAGAAAAAATCTTAACAACCTGTCATACCAATCTCTAGATGCTTGTTTGAGCCTATACAATTTCTTATCTAACTTTACACATGCTCCGATTGTTCATGATCCTCAAATACAGGTGGTTGCTTCGCATAAACATCTTCTTGGAGATACCCACTCAAGATGCACTTTTAACATCCATATGGTACAGTTTGAACCTCATATGCGTTGGAAAAGCTATGAGCATTCTTACTACCTTTGTTCTTGCCTTTGGTGTGAAGGTCTCATCATAATTAATGCCTTCTTCCTGATTGTAACCTTGAGCAACTAGTCTGGATTTATTTCTGACTATTGTTCCTTGATCATTCGATTTATTATAAATATCCACCTTGTACCAATCACTGTTATATTTTTTAGGGCGGGGGACTAGGTTCCACGCTTTGCTGCATTTGAATTATTCTAGCTTTTCTTGTATGGCATTTATCCAGTCAGGATCTTGAAGTGCCTCTTTCACATTTTTGGGCTCAATATCAGAGAGATATGCTATAAAAGTCCACACGTTTGTAACTCTAAACCAGGTTTGAATCCCGGTGTCAAGAGGTGTGAGTATGTACTGAATGGGATGAGTGCTTTTATATTTCCAGTTGCTTACTATTTCATCCTATTGCTCTATATCATCTGATGAACCAGGTACATCTGTGTGATGAGTCATATCAATAATGGGTTCTGGATTATCAGCAGAGTTTGATGTATCCTATCTTTCATTCTCATCAGGTGTACCAAGTTACCCTTTTGTATTTGTAATAGATGCCAGTCCAATCTCTTCTGTGTCTTCCTGATTTCTCCACCCTTCAAGTGAATTTTTTTAAAATCAAATATCACATGTACACTCTCCTCCACACAATTGATCCTCTTGTTTAAAACTTTGTAGGCTTTGCTTTGAGATGAGTAACCCAAAAAGATTCCTTCATTGCTCTTGGCATCAAATTTTCCAAAGCATCCTTAGCATTGTTATGCACATAGAATTTGCACCCAAATGCTTTGAGATGTGCCAGATTTGGTTTTATTCCCTTCAATAATTCATAGAGAATCTTGTCTAACAATGTCCTGATCATACATCTACTGATCAGATAACAGGCTGTATTTACTATCTCTGCCCAATAGCCTTGAAAGAGTCCACTTGCTATTAACATCGTCCTTTCCATGTATTCCAGAGTCCTATTCTTCCTTTCCACTACTCTATTTTGTTGCGGTGTTCTTGGTGTAGAAAAGTTATGATTTATTCCACCTAAGGCACAATACTCCAGGAATTTTGTATTCTCAAACTTAGTTCCCTGATCAGATCTGATGCTTACTACTTTACTATTCAGTTTCTTCCATACTTATTTAGAAAATATGGTGAATACTTCAAAAGGTTCATCCTTAGATGCCAAGACCAAAGTCCATGTGAACCTAGTGGAGTCATCAACTATCACAAAACATATTTCTTTCCTCCTCTGCTGGTTACTTTCATTGGACCACACAGATCCATATAAAGTAATTATAGACACTTAGAGTTGCTGACCATCTTCTTTGGCTTGAATAATGACTTCACATGTTTGACCTTAGCACATGCTTTAGATATCATACTTTTCTTGAACTTGTTTTTAGGCAATCCAAGAACCAGTTCCTTTCCTACTAGCTTGTTCAAATGAGTGAAACTGGCTTGTCCAGTTGATTGTGCCATAATGAGTTGTCCAAGGTAGCACTCAGACAAGAGAGTTCTTCTCCAATTGGATCCAGAATATTTGGTTTGTATACGTTTTTCGTCTCGCTCCTCTTAGCACCAGGTTCCTAGAAGTAGTACATGTCACCTTACAATTAGCACTTGTGAGCAACACATTATTCCTCTTGTACACATTTGGGATATATTGAGAAGATTGTGTTTAAGCCCTTTCATATCACATTATCAATAGCTTGAGACACTGATTTTCCAACCATAGCAATTCCAACTATTTCCCTTTTCTTTCCATTTCCAAAAGCAATATTTACGCCGTTGTATTTCATGAGTGAGAGAAAGATTTCTATCATTCCTATCATGTGTATGGAACACGCACTGTCCATGTACCAGGTTGACTTCTTTACTCCCACTTTCACCTGCATAAGTAGTCAGAGTTTAGTTTTGGATACCTAGATTAACTTGGGTCCCTTTTTGTTAGTAAAAGTATGGATTAGGTCTCTTTTAGCCCAAAAGGTAATGGATTTGTCCTTATACCTATCTTGTGTTTCTTAAGGGGACCAGGTCTCTGAAATGATGTTGTGTACCTTGGATTGTTCCTAGGTATAAAAGACTTGGCATTTAAATGTTTTTCTTAACAGCTTTCTGTAATACCCCAGAAGTGCTTAGGTTTTGAAGTGTCCTAGGGTTTCTGAAAGCTACATTAAGTTGAGTCTTTTTCATGGGTGTAAAGCATGCCACACTTATGATGAAGAGACTAAGAAACATTTAGGAAACTTCCCTTCTTTCATGACCTATGTCGTGTGATGAAATATCTCTCTATCCTTCTAACTCATTCTATATGCGTTTTTGCAGAATCATGCCTCCTCGCCGAGTTAATGGAAGAATTAATGGAAATGGAAATGTCCACGGGAATGGAAATGGGGATGGGAACCAGTAGGCCCCACCAACCCCCGAGGATCATGTGTTTGAGTCGGTGGCCATGTAGAGTTTAAGGTTGCCATCAAATGTTAGCTCAAGCTTTGACCGCCCAAGTCAACCAGCAGACAGTAGCGCATGTACCCCAGAATGGGAACGCGACAACGACGAGAGTAAAAGATTTTCTGAGGATGAACCCTCCGGAGTTTCTCGGATCAAAGGTGGGCGAGGATCCACATGAGTTTATTGATGAAATTATGAAGATCACCCAGATCATGGGGGTGACAAGTGAGGAGTGCATAGATCTAGCCTCATATCAGTTGAAAGGGGTTGCGCATATCTGATTCAGACAATGGAAGGATAGCATGACAGTTGGAGTGGGCCCCATTGGTTGGGATAAGTTCCATACCACGTTTTTGGATCGGTTCTTTCCCTGAGAGATGAGGGAAATCAAAGCAGCTGAGTTTGTGAACCTAAAATAGAATGATATGATAGTCTAGGAGTATCTTTAGAGTTCACCCGCTTTCCAAATATGCACCAGAGATGGTGGCTGATTAGAGATCTTGGGTGAGCAGGTTTGTGCATGGAGTAGCAGACTACCTGGTCAAGGATTGTAGGAATGCTATGCTTCATCAGGACATTGACTTTCCTCGATTAGTTTTGTACGCCCAGCAGATGCAGGCGGTGCATTAGAGAGAGTTCAAGAGGGACAGGACAGACAGTTATGGGTTCTCCCAGCAAATATCAGGAGGCAGACATCACCAACAGTCTCATCATAGGTCATTAGCTCTAGCGCCATCATCGACCAGTACCCCTTCCAGACCACGAGGTGATTAGAGGAGCAGGGCCTCAAGTTCGAGGGACTAGAGGAGCATGCAGACAAAGCGCACCTTTTCGGCCTGCGGGAAGTGTGCAAGAGTCATACAGGAGAGTGCTTGATGGGATCGGATATCTGTTTCGAGTGTGGTAGATCTAGCCACATGCGCCGGGAGTGTCCCTTGGCTAGATAGGGGCATGGTAGAGGCCGTTCTCAGGCTACCAGATCAACAACAATATTAGCACGTCTAGCCCAGTAGGGCGCATCCACCAGTGTAAGTGGAGACCAAAGCCCGAATAGGTTTTATGCCCTTGCATCCCGCCAGGAGTAGGAGACTTCACCAGATATGGTTACCGGTATGTTATGAGTATTCAGCCTTGATGTATATGCTTTGTTAGATCCAGGGGATACTTTATATTTTGTGACCCCCTATGTTGCTAGTAGTTTCGGAGTTTGTCCTGAAATCCTATCAGAACCCTTCTCAGTCTCTACTCTAGTCGATGATTCAATTATAGCTCAACTGGTATATAGAAATTTCCCTATCACTGCCCTTTAGAAAGTCACCTCAGCAGATTTAGTAGAGCTATCCATGAAAATTTTTGATGTTATCTTTGGCATGGATTGGCTACATTTATGTTATGCCTCAGTAAATTGTAGAACCCGTGCGGTAGAGTTTTGGTTTCCGGGTGAGCCAGTCCTAGAATGGAAAGGTAGTTCAGCTGTGTCTGTAGGTCGTTTCATCTCCTACCATAAGGCCAGAAAGATGATCTTTAAAGGTTGCGTGTACCATTTAGTTAAGGTTAATGATGCTACATCCGAAACCCCGACTATCCAGTCAGTTCCTATGGTGTGTGAATATCAAGAAGTGTTTCCTGATGATATTCCAAGAATTCCTCCCGAGCGGGAGATCGATTTTGGTATTGACCTTCTTCCCTTATGCAGCCTATATCTATTCCTCCTTACAAAATGGCTCCAGCTGAGCTAAAGGATTTGAGGGAGCAGTTGAAATACCTCTTAGACAAGGGTTTCATTAGACCAAGAAAATCACCATGGGGTGCACCAGTTCTCTTTGTCTAGAAGAAAGATGGCTCCCTTCAGATGTGCATTGACTATCGAAAATTGAACAAGGTGACGATCAAGAACAGGTATCCTCTCCCCAGAATTGATGACTTGTTTGATCAACTTCAGGGTGCTAAGTGTTTCTCAAAGATAGACCTCAGATCCAGGTATCATCAGCTTAGGGTTCGGGAGAGTGACATTCCGAAGATAGCCTTCAGGACTCAGTATGGTCACATGAGTTTGTAGTTATGTCATTTGGACAATGAATTCTCCTGTAGCTTTTATGGATTTGATGTACAGTGTGGTCAATTCATATTTGGACATGTTCTTGATTGTGTTCATAGATGACATTCTCATATACTCTCGGAGTGAAGAGGAGCATGCCACACATTTGAGGGAGGTGCTACAGACACTTAAGGATTGCCAGCTGTATGCTAAGTTCATCAAATGTGAGTTTTGGTTAAACTTGGTAGCATTTTTGGGTCATGTGGTGTCAAGTGAGGGTGTATAGGTGGACTCTCAAAAGATAGAAGCTGTGAAGAATTGGCCTAGACCAGTGAGTCCGTTAGATATCAGGAGTTTCTTGGGTTTAGCTGGTTACTACCAGAGGTTTGTTGAAGGGTTTTCATCCATTGCAGCGCCGTTGACTAAGTTGACCCAAAAGAAAGTGAAGTTTCAATGGTCGAAGGCTTGTGAGAAGAGCTTTCAAGAGTTGAAGACTCGACTCACCTCAGCACAAGTGTTGACCCTACCCGTGTGTCACGACCCGAGAGGAGACCCGGATTGTAGACACGGGACAAGGGACCCCGAGAGACCCCATTTCAACCCATGGCATAAGCATTCACTAACTCATTCAATAAACATGAAGGAAACATAATTATAAACTCAACGGAAGTCTAACTTAACATAACAACAGAATGAACATCTGAAGCTGAAAACATGTCTCAGTCTAATAAGCGTCTAATCTGGACGAGATGATGGGACAACACCCAACTAGCTCAAAAATACTGAAACTGAAAATACATCCAAGGTAGCTGAAAGTCTAGTCCTCGAAAGATGAGGACTCACCAATCTAGCAGGTGGTAACTCCGATAGTGGCTACAAACGGGGCTGAACCTATGATACGGATCCTGCATCATGAAATGATGCAGCATAGAAGGTGTACAGTCAGTACGTGGAATGTACCGAGTATGTAAGGTAAATAAAACTGCTAGGGCAATATAAGTCTTTCAAATCAAGTTATACATATATAAAATACACCTTTAAGGACAAAAGAAGATCACACGTATTCATTATGAAATCATCCTTATTTATACATGATCATGCATGTCATTTAGAACATCATGACTGACTTGAATGACTCAAAGCTAAATCATAACTTTTATATCAAAAGCTGAACAATGAGTCAAACCTTGATTTTTAAACATGCATGTATAAGATAATTATCATGAGTAATGCATATGCAAAGTCAAATAATATAGATAGTGGGAGACTCGTCATTTAACCGACATACCATGATAGAGCTTATGTGGTCCCGACTATTACACTCAAGTGGGCAGAGCCGTCCAAAACCTTCCCAGGGCTAGGGACGCTACCATGATATCGAAATCAAGTTGAAGGGCCAATTGGGCTGGGCATAGCTCACAAGGGAGGTCCCAATAATATAATAGAATCAACCTACATTGGAGCGTAGTTCTAGGGCATAGGTCAGTCGACCCTTAGACCGCTCGGTGCTAGACTCTTCTCCAAAAACATGCAATGCTCTATACCGTATAAATACGAATCTCAACATCGTCTAGTGATGAAGCTCAACATGAAATCATGCATAAACTCAACATCGTACGAAATGAAGCTCAACATTGTCTATTGACAAAGCTCATTATGAAGTCATACCTACACTAGACATCATATAAATATGAAGCACAACAATGTCATTTCGACAAAGCTTAAAATGGAATCATGCTTAGACTAAACATCATGTGATGAAGCTTAATGATGACTGATCTTGGGAAAAATAGCACGCCCAAGTGATGCTTTATAACTTAGTTTTGTTTTGTTTATCGACTTAATTATATGCATTCTCATGTAATTCTATGTAAATGTGAATATATATACAAACCAACATGATTAGTTCTTATTTTTGTAGGTTTAAAATGAATTTTAGGAACTAATCCATGAGTTGGTGAAGTAGAGGAATGGAATCGGAAGCAAAACGCGAAAGTCGGCAAGGAGGATGCGCGAAACAGCCCACCTATGCGTTGGCAACGTGCCACTGCAGGCAGGCTGCGAGACCAAGGGCGTGTCACGGCACCTAACGCGCTGCACAAGCAGCGTGCCACGCTGCCAACGCGGCAAGGGGCTGCCTGTCATGTATTTTATGCGAATTCCAGATTGCCTACGCGATGCCTCCGTGTCACGGAGGCAAATTGGTGCAATAACCTCCGTGACACGGAGCTATTCCATGCCGGGCATAATTTTGTACAATTCTCATTTACTATAAATAGGTCCCTTAGCTCCTAAAAACATTTTGTCACGATTTATTTTTGAAAAACTGCCTAGGAGTGAGGGAGAAGTGGGAGAACTCACCTAGGGTTCATCAATTTCATCTTCTCTTCTACCAATTCTTGTAAGTATTTTACTTTAATTATGTTTTCTTG
>JACEIK010000581.1:149027-160286 GCA_018107945.1 Datura stramonium | reverse complement strand
GAGGCTCGAAAGACCATGAACATGCAATTGTAATTATGTGAGACGACAATTGATAATTCCATACTTAAACCATTACAAAGCGTAGTATTGCATGATTATCCAGCGTTAGCCCTAGTTGCTCCTTGAATGATTTCAGAGTATTTCGATGACCACCCCTAGACTTAATTAAACTTTATCGAAATAGTCTAAATCAACACTTGAGAAAGTTAATATCATACTTGAACTTTATAATTATCTGAATTGCTCCAGTCCCTGTGGGTTCGACATCCGGCTCTTAAAAAGGGCCACTGTATTACTTGTAAGACCACGTACACTTGCGTGTGCGCTCGGGCAGTCGTCAACTAGTTTTTGGCACCGCTGTTGCGCAGTCTCAACAAAGACATACATCTCAATTACGAAATTCATGAACATGAGAAGCTTTACTATGTCACATACCACAAGCTCAAAGAATAATGGAAGCCTTTACTCCAAAATCATGTGGTAAGTCTACTTTAGAAATATCACTTCATCATCATCAACATAAGGGCCTTTCCCAAAACTTTATCATGCTCGAACCCATTCAATTCATTTGAAAACATTATAATTTGGGAGATTTCACTCCAAAACGAGGTAATAAAGTCAATTCAAGAAAAATCGTCGTTCCTACTCAACATTGGGCACTACCCAAAGCTCTACCATACTTGGGTCTACTTAATCTTCTTTGAAAACATCATCAATATAAGGGGTAAGGTTGGAAGCATGCCTTTCATCATCTACTCCATATTCATCACATTCTATTATGAACTTTCCACACACGGGCGTTTTAGATTCAATTTTTAGAAAAATAATTTTGTAAAAGAAATTAAGTTAGAATCCGCCCAAGCTCGATGAATCATTAATATCAACTCAATTTAATCATACCCATGAGTAGAAATGTAAAAATCATGCAATTGAATGAAAACCCATACTTGATCATCACAAACAAATCACAAATTGCTAGGGAATGGGCATGGGTGTGGAAGGAAGCACCCACTCATAGCCTTACATACCTGGTATTGAAGAATCCTAACTCTTCCTAATTGCCCATCCGAGATTCCAATTGGAAACCTTGAGAATTCACCTTGATTCTTCTCCTCAAACCCCCAACCTTGCATGCATGAAAGTAATGTCCTAAGATGGGTTTTCTCTGCTAAAAACCCTCTATTACGAGCTTAAAACGACGTAGTATAGACCCTTAGAACTTAGGAATTACGGAAAAGCCCGCTGAAAATAACTGTCATGGGGTCCTAATGGACGACCCCACGAATCGTCACCATGACACACGATCTGTTGGTTCACTCGTCAAGTACACTGCCTCATCACTCATGAAAATTCATTTTGCTCAATAACGACCCTCCTAACGAGTTGTTAGGACTGGCGACGACTCATTGGATACCATCCGTCAAATACACTGGATAGGCTTTACCATTTTCTCTAGAATCACCCCACGACTGTCATGACGACTCGTGGTGGCTGACCACAAGTTGTTACATCACCCGTGGGGACCTCGAGTACATCATCATCTCAAGCCTTCCCACGAGTCACTTGACAACTCGTTATGCTTCCTCACGAGTCGTTTGTGACTCGTTCTGCAACTGCTGCAATATTTTCCAGTTTTTCTCTTGATTCACTTCCGGGTCCGATTCTTGAATTCTTGGGGTATAACAATATCTCCCCCTTGGGAAGATTTATCTTTGAATGTTAGAAACAAGCAGGAAATAGAAACAAGCAATTATCATACTCCAATACTGATTATTTTATCCGAAATTTCACGGAGTGACTACCTCCGAAAAGAACCACATAGCTGAACTAAATTCAGGCATCACAATATATTTTTCATAACATAATTCAAACTTGCGCACATGAACTGAACATGGAAACTGATTAGAGAATTAGGGCAAAAACTGATTCCTCAAGTTGGAACTGAGCCGGTAGAGAACAAATGTGGATATCTAGCCATCATGTCTGCTTCGGCCTCCCATGTAGCTCCTTCAACATGCTGATTCCTCCATAAAACCTTGACTGAAGTTACCTCTTTGTTCCTCAGCCTCCGAACTTGTCGATCCAAAACTTCAATCGGAATTTCTTCGTAACTGAGGCTGTCTTTCACACCCACGCTGTCTACCGGAACTACCAAGGCTGGATCACCCAAGCACTTCTTCAAAAGCGATACATGGAACACGGGATGAACTGAAGCCAATTCTGAAGGCAAGTCCAACTCATACGCCACCTTACCAACTCTTCTTACAACCCGGTAGGGGCCAATATAGTGGGGACTGAGTTTACCTTTCTTTCCAAACTGCATGATCCCTTCATAGGAGATACCTTTAGAAACACCCAGTCATATACATCAAACTCCAATTCTCTTCTTCTTACATCAACATATGATTTTTGACGACTCTGAGCAGTTTTCAACTGGTCCCTTATCAACTGAACCTTCACCATCACCTCATGAATTGAATCTGGTCCTACCATAGCTGACTCACCAACCTTGAACCATCCGATGGGAGATCTGCACCTTCACCTGTAGAGGGCCTCGAATGGTGCCGTTTGGATACTAGAGTGGTAACTGTTATTATAAGCAGACTCGATCAGGGGCAAATGATCATCCCAACTACCTTTAAAATCCATAACACACACCCTCAACATATCCTCAAGAGTCTAAATGGTTCTTTATACTTGGCTGTCTGTCTGAGGATGAAAAGCTGTGCTTAGCTTAACCTGAGTCCCCAGCCCCTTTTTAAAAAAATGCCAAAACTGAGTACCTCGGTCCAAAATAATAGACAAGGGCACTCTATGAAGCTGAACCAACTCCCGAATATACAGCTTAGCATAATCATCTGCTGAATCCGTGGTCTTGACTGGTAGAAAGTGTGCATCCTTGGTCAACCTGTCCACCACTACCCAAATGGAGTCGTATTGCCGGCGTGTACGAGGTAGACCTGTAATGAAGTCCATATTGATTTCTTCCCACTTCCAAGTGGGAATTGCAATATCCGAAAGTACACTCCAGGTCTTTCATGCTCGGCCTTCACTTGCTGATAGTTTAGACATTTTTCTATGAACTTCACAATATCCTTCTTCACACCATCCCACTAATAGATTTCTCATAAATCCCGATACATTTTTTTGGATCCTGAATGAATAGAATATCTAGTACCATGTGCCTCATGAAATATCTGAACTCTTAAATTATCAACGTCCAGAACATACAGCCGACCCTGGTATCGTAGCACACCATCTCCTCCTTTGGAGAAAACCTCCACTTTCTGACTCCGCACCGCCTCCTTCAGCTTCCTCAATGTTGGATCCTCATCTTTCCTGGATTTAACATCAACTACCAAGGAAGATTCTGACCCGTTATGCACAACAATACCGCCATCGATCGAATCGCTCAATCTAACTCCCAGCCTTGCCAGCCGGTGAACATCCTTCACCAACTCCTTCTCCCTTCATCCACATGGGACACACTCTCCATTGAGAGCCTACTAGGCACATCCGCAACCATATTAGCCTTGCCCGACTGGTAAAGGACACTCATGTCATAATCCTTAAGTAACTCCAACCACCTCCTTTGCCGAAGATTTAGATATTTCTATGTGAACACATATTGCAAGATCTTTTGATTCATAAATACATCCACGTGGACCCCATACAAGTAATTCTGCCATATCTTCAATGCGAACATCACCACGGCCAATTCAAGATCATGGGTCGGGTAATTTTTTTCATGCACCTTCAGTTGTCGAGAGGCATAAGCTATCACCCTCCCACACTGCATCAACACACACCCAAGTCCAACTCTGGAAGCATCACAATACACCATGAAACCATCGTTACCCTCGGGTAGGGTCAACATTGGTGCCGAAGTAAGTCGGGCCTTTAACTCTTGAAAGCTTTTCTCACAAGCTTCCGACCATTGAAACTTCACCTTTTTCTGAGTCAACTTAGTCAAAGGCGCTGCAATGGATGAGAAGCCCTCCAAAAACATCCGATAGTAGCCAGCTAAGCCCAAGAAGCTCCAAATATCCGAAGGATTCACTTGTCTGGGCCAATTCTTCACCGCCTCAATCTTCTATGAGTCTACTTTTATGCCTTCGCTGGACACCACATGGCCCAAGAATGCCACGGAGTCCAACCAACACTCAAACTTGCGTAGAATTGGCGATCCTTCAGGGTCTGAAGCACTACTCTTAGGTGAGCGGCATGGTCCTCCTCACTTCGAGAGTATCCCAAGATGTCATCAAGGAACACGATCACGAACATGTCTAAATATGGCTTGAACACTCTGTTCATCAGGTCCATAAAAGCTACAGGGGCATTCATTAGTCCAAAAAACATAACTACAAACTCATAATGACCATACCGTGTCTTGAATGCCGTCTTCGGGATATCACTCTCCAGAACTCTGAGCTGATGATACCTAGATCTGAGATCTATCTTTGAGAAACACTTAGCACCGTGAAGCTGATCGAACAAATCATCGATCCTGGGTAAAGGATATCTGTTCTTGACAGGGACTTTGTTCAACTGTCGATAATCAATGCACATAAGAAGGGAACCATCTTTCTTCCGAACAAATAGTACTGGTGCACCCCATGGAGACTGGCTCGGTCTAGTGAAACCCTTATCTAGAAAATCCTTTAACTAATTCTTCAACTCTTTTAGCTTTCCTGGAGCCATCCTATAGGGAGGAATAGATATAGGCTGCGTGTCGGGAAGAAGGTCAATACCGAAATCAATCTCCCGCTCTTGAGGAATACCTGACAAATCATCATGAAAGACCTCTGGATACTCACGTACTATTGGAACTGACCGGATATTTGGGGTTTCGGACTTAACATCCTTGACCCTAACCAAATGATACATGCAACCCTTGGAAATCATCTTCCTGGCCTTGAGGTAGGAAACGAAGCGACTTACAGGCACAATTGAACTACCCTTCCATTCTAAGACTAGATCACCTAGGAATCTGAACTCTACTGACCGGGTCCTGCAATTAATGGACGCATAACAAGCATACAACCAATCCATGCTGAGAATAATATTGAAATCAGTCATGGCTAACTCTATCAGATCTACGGAGGTGACCTTATGGAGAACCAAGACCGGGCAATTTCTATACACCCGTCTAGTTATAACCGAGTCACCTACTGGAGTAGAAATCGAGAAGGATTCTGACAAGACATCGGGACTGACTCCGAAGCTACTGGCTACATAAGGCGTCACAAAGGATAAGGTGGCCCCTGGATCTTATAGAGCATAAATATCAACATGGAAGACTCAGAAAATTCCAGTAACCACGTCTGAGGAGACCTACTGCTCCTGAAGTGCTAGGGCATAGAATCTGTTCTGGCACTGACTGCCAGCTGCACTGGTAGATGCCCCTTGATGTGTTGAGCGAGGGGGTGGGGCTGCTGAGCTAGAAGTTGGGCCATGAACCCCAACCTGATCCTGTCTCGCTGCTGGACAATCTCTAAGCATGTGTCCGGCTTGCCCGCACCTGAAACACGCACCCCATCCTGCCAAGCACTGGCCTGTATGCCCTCGGCCACATCTGCGACAAGCTGGAACACCTGAATCTGCGGGCCTACTACTCTGACCCCTCTAGCCTGATGCTCGCCCTCTCTGATCATGACTAGTATGGGATGGAACACTCAAGGATGATGAAACTGGGGCGGATGATCTCTGGTGGGTCTGCTGACGGTGTCCACCACCGGGCCCCTATTGGGAGAATCTGTGGCCCTCCGTCCTGGCCCTCTTGGCCTCTCTCTCTCTCTCGAATATGTCACCTCCATCTGCTGGGCGTACAATACCATCCGAGGAAATTCCATATCCTGGAGGAGCATAACAATCCTGTATTCCTTATCCAAGAAACCTGCTATCCCATGCACAAACCTTCTCACTCGCGCCCTCTGGTTAGCCACTAACTCAGGAGCATACTTTGATAGACGGGTGAACTTAAGGGAATGCTCTAGTACTGTCATACTTCCTTGCTTCAGATTTACGAACTCAGCTGCCTTCAACTCCGTCATCTCCCAAGGGAAGAATCGATCCAGGAATGCAACATGGAACTCTTCCCAAGTGACCGGACCTGCTCCGGCGACCCTGCTATCCTTCCATTGACGGAACTAAATATGCGCAACCCCTTTCAACTGATAAGAGGCCAACTCTGCTCACTCAACACTACTCACCCCCATGACCTGGGTGATCTTGATAACCTCATCCACGAACTCATGTGGGTCCTCATCTACCTTGGACCCTAGAAACTCTGGAGGGTTCATCCTCAAGAAGCTCCTGACTCGAGCTGTCGCTGCACTGCCATTCTGCGGAACATGTGAAATAGCCTGCTGATTGACCTGAGCGGTCAAGGCTTGCGCAAGCATCTGGATAGCGGCCTAAAACTCAGCGTGGGCGGCTGGCTCCGGTTCCTAACGCTCCTGAACCGGTGGGACCTTCTGATGCCCACGACCCATTCCATCCTCGTGGCCTTCACCGTCTCCATTCCTCCTCCTATTGATCCTTCGAGGAGCCATGATTCTGCAATTGCGAATAGCACGAGTTAGAGGGATAGAAAGACTCTTCATCGCACGAAATAGATCATGAAAGATGGGAACATTTCCTAAAACATTTCGTAGTCTCTTAGTCATAAGTGTGGCGCACTTCACACTCATGAAAAAGACTCTACTTAACGCGGCTTTCATAATCCCTAGGACACTTCAAACCTATAGCTTTGATACCAAGTTTTTCACGACCCGATAGGAGATCCGGATCGTAGACACGGGACAAGGGACCCCGAGAGACCCCAAGTCAACCCATGGCATAAGCATTCACTAACTCATTCAATAAACATGAAGGAAACATAATTATAAACTTAGCAAAAGTCTAACTTAACATAACAACAGAATGAACATTCGAAGCTGAAAACATGTCTAAGTCTGATAAGCCTCTAATCTGGACGAGCTGATGGGACAACACCCCCAACTAGCTCAGAAATACTGAAACTGAAAATACATCCAAGGTAACTGAAAGTCTAGTCCTCAAAAGATGAGGACTCACCAATCTAGCAGGTGCTAACTCTGATAGCGGTTACGAATGGGGCTGAACCTGTGATACGGATCCTACATCATGAAACGATGCAACATAGAAGGTATGTGGTCAGTACGTCGAATGTACTGAGTATGCAAGGTAAGTTAAACCACTAGGGCAATATAAGTCTTTCAAAGCAAGTTATACATATATAAAATAAACCTTTAAGGAAAAAAGAAAATCACACGTATTCATTATGAAATCATCCTTATTTTTTACATGATCATGAATGGCATTTAGAACATTATGACTGACTAGAATGACTTAAAGCTAAATCATAACATTTATATCAAAAGCTGAATAATGAGTCAAACCTTGCTTTTTAAATAATCATGTATAAGATAATCATCACGAGTAATGCGTATGCAAAGTCGAATAATATAGACAGTGGGAGACTCGTCACTTAACTGACATACCACGATAGAACTTAGGTGGTCCAGATATTACACTCAAGTGGGCAGAGCCGTCCAAATTTTTTCCAGGGCTAAGGACGTTACCATGATATCGATATCAAGTTGAAAGGACAATCGGGCAGGGGATAGCTCACAAGGGAGGTCCCAATAATATAATAGAATCAACCTACGTTGGCGCGTAGTTTTGGGGCATAGGTCAGTCGACCCTTAGCCCGCTCGGTACTAGACTCTTCTCCTAAAATATGCAATGCTCTACATCGTATAAATACGAAGCTCAAAATCATCTAGTGATAAAGCTCAACATGAAATCATGCATAAACTCAACATCGTATGAAACGAAGCTCAACATTTTCTATTGACAAAGCTCATTATGAAGTCATACATACACTAGACCATCATATAGATATGAAGCACAACAATGTCATTTCGATAAAGCTTAGAATGGAATCATGCTTAGACTCAACATCATGTGAAATGAAGCTTAGTGACGACATACATCTCAATTACGAAATTCATGCATATGAGAAGCTTTACTATGTCACATACCACAAGCTCAAAGAATAGTGGGAGCCTTTACTCCAAAATCATGTGGTAAGTCTACTTTAGAAATATCACCTCATCATCATCAACATAAGGTCCTTGCCCAAAACCTTATCATACTTGAACCTATTCAATTCATTTGAAAACATTATAATTTGGGAGATTTCACTCCAAAACGAGGTAATAAAGTCAATTCAAGAAAAATCGTTGTTCATATTCAACATTGGGCACTACCCAAAGCTCTATCATACTTGGGTCTACTTAATCTTCTTTGAAAACATCATCAAAATAATGGGTAAGGTTGGAAGCATGCCTTTCATCATCTACTCCATATTCATCACATTCTATTATGAACTATCCACACACCAGCATTTTAAGATTCAAATTTTAGAAAAATAATTTGTAAAAGAAATTAAGTTAGAATCCTCCCAAGCTCGATGAATTATAAATATCAACTCAATTTAATCATACCCATGAGTAGAAATGTAAGAATCATGCAATTGAATGAAAACCCATACTTGATCATCACAAACAAATCACAAATTTCTAGGGAATGGGCATGGGTGTGGAAGGAAGCACCCACTCATAGCCTTACATACCGGGTATTGAAGAATCCTAACTCTTCCTAATTTCCCAACTGAGATTCTAATTGGAAACCTTGAGAATTCACCTTGATTCTTCTCCTCAAACCCCCAACCTTGCATGCATGAAAGTAGTGGCCTAAGATTGGTTTTTCTCTGCTAAAAACCCTCTATTATAAGCTTTAAACGACGTAGTATAGGCCCTTAGAACTTAGAAATTACATAAAAGCCCTTACTGAAATCGCTGAAAATAATTGTCAGGGGGTCCTAACGGACGACCCGATGACTCATCACCAGGGAACACGATCCGTTGGTTCACCCGTCAAGTACACTGCCTCATCACTCATGAAAATTCATTTTTCTCAACAATGACCCTCCTAATGAGTCCTTAGGACTGACGATGAATCGTTGGATACCATCCGTCAAATACACTGGATAGGCTTTACCATTTTCTTTAGAATCACCCCACGACTGTCATGACGACTCATAGTGGCTTACCACGAGTCGTTATATCACCCATAGGGACCTCGAGTCCATCATCATCTCAGGACTTCCCCATTTGTCACTTGACGACTCGTTAGGCTTCCTCACGAGTCGTTCAGTGACTCGTTCTGCAACTGCTGCAATATTTTCCAGTTTTTCTCCCAATTCACTTTCGGGTCCGATTCTTGAATTCTCGGGGTATAACACCGAGGGTACCGATGGATTTGTGGTATATTGCAATTCCTCGAGGATCAGCCATGGTAGTTTATTAATGAAGCATGGTAAGGTTATAGCGTATGCTTCCAGGCAGCTGAAAGCTACTGAAAAGAACTATCCGACTCATGACCTCGAGTTAGCGGCGGTAATAATCGCATTGATGATTTGGAGACACTATCTATACGGGGTCCACATGGATTTGTTTATGGACCACAAAAGCCTACAATACATGTTTACCCAGAAGGATCTAAATCTACGTCAAAGGAGGTGGTTGGAGCTTCTTAAAGATTACGATATGAGTGTCCTTTATCATCCGAGCAAGGCTAATGTGGTGGCAGATGCTATTAGAAGGATTTCTATGGAGAGTGTGACCTATGTTGATGGGGAGAGGAGATAGTTAGTGAAGGATGTGCATCGGCTCGCACGACTCGGAGTTCGTCTTGTTGACTCGATGGATGGTGGTGTCATTGTTCAAAATGGATCAAAATATTCTGTGGTGACCGAGGTCAAATCTAGACAAGATGAGGATCCTATTTTAGTAAAGGTTAAGGAATTCGTTTAGTATAAGAATGTGGAGGTTTACTCCCAAAGGGGAGATGGTATGCTACGATATTAGGGTCGTTTGTGTGTACCAGGAGTTGATGACTTAAGGGAGCGGATGTTGGATGAGACTCATGGTTCCAGATATTCTATACATCCAGGTGCTACCAAAATTTATCGAGACTTATGGGAAGTTTATTGGTGGAATGACATAAAGAAGGACACAACTAAGTTTGTGGCAAACTGTCCGAATTGTCAACAGGTGAAGGTTGAGCATCAAAGACCCGGAGGTGTGCTTCAAGATATTAGTATTCCTACTTGGAAGTGGGAGGAAATCAATATGGACTTCATTACGGGATTGCCTCATACTCGTCAACTGCATGACTCTATTTAGGTGGTTGTAGACAGATTGACTAAAGCAGGTCATTTCCTATCGGTCAAAACTATCAATTCAGCGGAGGATTATGCTAAATTATATATTCGGGAGTTATTTCAGTTGCATGGAGTGCACTTGTCTATCATATCAGATGGAGGTACTCAGTTTACCTCCCAGTTTTGGAGATTATTTCAGAAGGGAGTTGGTACTCAGGTCAAGCTTAGCACAACATTTCACCTACAAATAGATGGTCAGATCGAATGGACCATTCAGATTCTTAAGGATATGTTGAGGGAGTGTGTGATTGATTTCAAGGGTAGTTGGGATGATCATTTTCCCCTCATTAAATTTTTATATAACAACAACTACCATTCCAACATCCAGATGGCTCCGTTTGAGGCTCTTTATGGGCGGAGATATAGATCACCTATTAGTTGGTTCGAAGTCGGTGAAGCTACAATGATAGGACCAGATTCCGTCCATGAGACCATTGAGAAGGTTTAGCTTATAAGGGAAAGTATGAAAATAGCTCAGAGTCATCAAAAGTCCTACGCGGATGTGAGGAGGAGAGAACTTGAGTTTGAAGTTAGTGATTGGGTGTTTCTAAAGGTATCTCCCATGAAGGGAGTGATGAGATTCGAAAAGAAAGGGAAACTTAGTCCCTATTATGTTGGATCATACTGAATTTTGAGGGGGTTGGAAAGGTAGCATATGAGTTGGAGTTGCCCTCAGAATTGGCTTCAGTGCATCGGCTGTTTCATATGTCACTTTTAAAGAAGTGCATGGGTGATTCGGCTTTAGTTGTTCCGGTGGAGAGCGTAGGCGTGAAGGATAATCTCAGCTACGAAGAGGTTCCGATGGAAATACTTGATAGTTAGTTTCAAAAGTGTTACACCCCGTAAGATTCCCGGCATCTAGTCGGCCTACTCGCACGTTAGTTAAGCATATTTGAAAGTCATACGTGCTAGAAAAAGGCCCAGGGAGAAATCGGACAAGCGCCAAG
>JACEIK010000581.1:126822-139480 GCA_018107945.1 Datura stramonium | reverse complement strand
GGCTATAGGCCCAGATGGCCGGAGGCTGTGTTTACAGCCGCTATATAGCCCTTTGTTTCCAGGAACCTGAGATAGAGCTAGCTAGGCACCAGATGTGCCTTGGCCCACCAGTTAGTAGTCCGGGTCCGTCTAGGGCACCAGGTGCCAGTCATACCCCCCAAGGCGGGGCGTGACAAAAAGCTACAGAACAAGGAAGTAGCTTTAGTAAAGGTTTTGTGGAGGAATCTTGTAATACCCCTAAAGCCCTAAAATCAGACCCGAGGGTTGAAATGGAGAAAATAGGATTTTTTGTACCAGATCACAGGACGAGTCATCCAGTGACCCGTGAGGTGCACCACGAGTTGTTAGGTGACTCATGAGAAGGAGTGAAGACTTGGTTAGATTTCTTGCTTTGGGGGTTGACCACGGGTGAGGCCACGAGTCATGGTAAGCATCACGAGTCATTATGTTAGCCGTGGTCAGGAGTTTGACTTGAAGGTTGAAAGTTTTGTAGTGCTCCTAATGACTACTCATCACGAGTCGTCGGGCACACCACGAGTCGTGGTGTCCCTCATGGTGACCGGTGATGAAGAGCTTCCAATGATTGCAATGAGTTCAAACCACTAGTCATGGTCAGTTACGACGGGTCATCCAGTCTCTCATCGAGACCGGCAGTGTGGATTTTCCTGTGAATTTTCTAAGAGCTTTTCTGTAATTTCTAAGTCCCTAAGGCCTAAACTACGTTGTTTTAAGCTCATCTAGGATTGTTTTAAAAGGGTTTAGCTCATTCTAAATCAGTCCTCTCTATGCATGCAAGACTAGAAGGTTCCTAGGGGTGATCAAGGCTAAAATCCATCAGTTCTCCTTCCATTTCCTTTGGGCATTCAAGGAAGAGTGTAAGATCAACTTACCCAAGTATGTGAGGCTATGAACGAAAGTTCCTTTCACTCTCATGCTCAAAATTCTTCTCCATTCCATGAATCTCACTTCTATATTTAAGTTTCATGATCTTATGGGGTTTATCCCAATTCTTGTGAAATTCTCTATGATCTATCTATGGGTCAATTTCCTTCATGTATCAAATCATATTTTATGATCTATGGGAAAATTTTATAACTATTTTTGATTATTAATCTATAGTTTCAAATTTAATTGAATTATGCCCAATTATGCATGCTTCATGAAAAGTCAAGTTATGATTCTATTATGATTTTGATCTTATCAAGTCTAAATTATGATTTATGATTTATGTTAAGAATTCTATTCAAGCAGTCATCATGAACTTATGAATATCAAGTATATATATATTTTATAAGTATGCATGGATTTCATGATTTATAAATTTATGACTCTTGGCCAACTCATGGGCCCTTATGCATGGCAAATAACGTATTTCAAGTATGATTAAGTATATTATGATGTAATTGGCCACGAACTTCATGAATGATTTATGATTATGATATGAGCCTCATGTGCATGTTTTTGGAATCAGTATCTAGCATTGAGTAGACCCCGCATTTAGGTAAACCCCTTGATCTCAGAACTACGTGCCACCATAGGTATACATTCATTATTGGATCCTTGTGATATCACCATACTGCACGTCCCTTTCCTGAAAAGCCTGGGATGGTTCTGCCCATTTGAGCGAGATAGTTGGGGCATCATGTCATGATGGTGTGTGTTATGACGAGTCCTCCCATTGTTCCTCATAATTTATGCATTTTCATATTATATTGTTTTGGATCAAGTTATGATTTTTTAAGGTTTATCTTAAGATCAGGATTACAAACAAATTATGAATGCTTTGAAAACCTTGAGCCCTCATGCTATGTTACAATATTTACTTCACGCTCATGCTGTGCTATTCTTATGAACTCTTTTGTGTTTTAACTATCCGTTTTACTTATCTTGCATACTTGGTACATTCCAAGTATTGACCGCATACTCTATGCTATATCATTTTATGATATAGGTCTGAGAGATCAACCTCAACCGCATTGTTAGTCTTGCTTTCCTCTCAGACTTGTGTTAGTCGGGATTGGTGAGTCCTCATCCTTCGAGGACATTTAGTTATCTATAGTCATGTTATTTCAGTTACAAACTTTCTTTTGTCGAGATAGTTGGGGATGCCGTCCCATCAGTTATGTTAGAGGCTATTCAGACATTCTGTAGAAATTGGCTTGTCATTGTTGACTCTGTTTTAGATCAATACGTATGCAAACTTCTGCTTAAGTATGATTTAGTATTATATTAGTATGTACTTAGAGTATGCTCTTAGTCATTATGTTCATGCCATGGGTCGACTTGGAGCCTCTCAGGGTTCCTTTTCCCGTGTCTCTATTCGAGCCTATGTTTGGGTTGTAACAAATCAGCATGTTGAGGGAGCTACATGGGAGGCCGAAGCAGATATGATGGCTAAATACCCTCATCTATTCCCTTCTAGCTCAGTTTCCACTTGAGGTACCAGTTTCCTCTTTAATATTCTATTTGGTTTCATGTTCAGTTTATGTGTCCCTGTTTCTTTCATGTTTCTATATGTATGTGTGATTCATGAATTCAGTTCAGTCATGTATTCCAGCCTGGAGTCAGTCACTCCGTTATTTTTCAGCTTTAGATGTTCAGTATTTGCGCGGTCAGTTCTTTTTTCCCAATTTCCAGTATGTTTATTCACATTCGAGGATGAATGTTCCCAAGGGGGAGATATTGCAATACCCTGGAAGTGTCTAAGACTAGACTGGGGAATTTGAATTAAGAAGCAGTAGAAAAATCTAAGATTTTACTCAGGACGACTCGAGGTACGAGTCATTGGAAGGTCTAACGACCTATGTGAGGCACTCGTGGTCAGGTTGTGCAGAAGTAGATTCATAAGTTACAGGTCCATGGTATGACCTGTAGGATGATATAATAAATTATAGGTTGGAGTCATCGATTGTCACCAGGGTACTAAGGTTGGATGGTATGAGTCGTAGTATGACTCATTGTGAGAAACAACGAGTCATGGTATGTGCCCATGGGAAGGACCAAAAAATCCCTAGTCGATGTAATGGATGGAACCCATGACTCATTGGATGAAGGTACGAGTCACGGTGTGACTCGTGGGAAGTCCAGATGCAGGTTCATCAGAGGCAGTAACGGGAGGATACAACGGATCGCTGTTTGAAGTAAAGACTCGTCCTATCGAGTCGTGGTATCAGGATTTGAAAAGTTAAGAAATGATAGAGCAAGTAACGGATGGATACCACAAGTCGTGGTATCAAGGTACGACCCGTGGTATCAATCATTGTCACTGGCAGTGCACAAATTTCAGATTTTTCATTAAGGGTATTTTCATAATTTCTAAGCTCTAAGGTCCTAAACTACGTCATTTTAAGCTCCGTTAGCAAGGTTTTAAGGGTGGTAAACCTATTCTAATACTTACCATTCCATGCATGCAAAATTAAAGCTCTTCCTTGGAGATCAAGCTTGAAGAATTTCCTCAATTTCTCTTCAATTTCCTTTGGGCTTTAGAGAGGGAGTGTAAATTAGATTTACCCAGGTATGTGAGGCAATGAATGAGAGTACCTTTCACTCTCATGCTCTAGATTCTTCTCAATTCCATGGATTTCAATTCTAGATTCAAGTTTCATGATCTTATGGGATTTATTCCAATTCTTGTGAAATTCTCTATGATCTATCTATGGGTCAATTCCTTTCATGTATCAAACCATGTTTTATGTTCTATGAGCAAATTTTATAGCTATTTTCATTATTAATTTATAGTTTCAAATTTTAATTAAATTATGCCCAATTATGTGTGCTTCATGAAAAGTCAAGTTATGATTCCATTATGATCTTGATCTTATTAAGCCCTAAATTATGATCTATGATTCATGTTATGATTTCTCTTCAAGTACTCATCATGGATTTATGAATATCAAGTATATAAATATTTTACAAGTATGCATGATTTTAGTGATTTATGGATTTATGACCCTCGGCCAATTCATGGGCCCTTATTCATGGCTAATCACGTATTTCAAGTGGGATCCATCATGTTATTATTTATTTGGCCATGAATTTCATGAATAATTTTACGGTTACTACATGAGCCCTCACGTGCATGTTTTTGGGAGTAGTGTCTAGCACCGAGTATACCCGGCGTTCAGGTAAACCCCGCGGTCTTAGAAGTATGTGCCACCATATGTGTGTGTGTGTGTATATATATATATATTATTTATTGGATCCCTGTGATATCACCACGCACGTACGTCCCCCTGTCTGGAAAGCCGAGGACGATCCTGACCACTTTGGCGAAATAGTAGGGCATCTTGTAAGGATTTATCATGATGACATCGGTTAAGACGAGTCCTCCCATTGTTCCTCATGATTTATACATGGTTATGCTTATGTTACTATGGCTTAAGCTATATTTTATTAAGTTTTCTCATATGAATGGATTACGAATAGTTTGAAAACCTTGAGCCCTTATGTTTACATTATGATATTTACTTTATGATCATGCTGTCCTACTCTTATGAACTCTTATGTATTTTGAACTATCCATTTTTACTTACCTTGCATACTCAGTACATTCTAAGTACTGACCGCATACTTTATGCTGTATCATTTCATGATACAGGCTTGGACATTCAGGTTCAGTACCCCAGTTAGCCTGATCCTCAGAATATTCATCGCTCAGCTAGAGTTGGTGAATCCTCATCCTTCGAGGAACCTATGTTCAGTATTTTCGACTTCAGTCTTTAGTGAGTTAGTTGGGGTCTTGTCCCATCAACTTGTCAGTATGTAGAGGCTTATCAGACATAGTGTGTATTCAACTTCAAAATTGTGTTATGTATGAAGATGTTCAAATGTTACTATATTTTCAGACTTCTGCTATTTTGTATGTTAGAATTCCGCATTATTATGTTGAGTTTTAGATATCATGTTCATGCCATGGGTTGAATTGAAACCTCTTGGGGTTCTTTATCCTATATCCCGATTCGGGCCTATGTTCGGGTCATGACAGATGCTGATTGATTAAGGCTACAGGTGATGCAAAGGGGTCTAAGACTAATGAAGGGAAGGAAAAATGGGCAACTCATATTTACAGACTAATCCCTCGACCGCCACCGCCATTCCCTTAGAGGATGAAGAAGAAGGCAGAAGATGGGAAGTTCCAAAAGTTCTTGTCAATATTGAAATAGTTGTCTTTGAACATTCCATTGGTCAAGGCATTGGAGCAGATGCCTGGTATGCCAAGTTTATTAAGGACCTAGTGACTAGAAAGAGGTATGAGAGCAATGAATCGGTGGGTAACTTGCATTTTTATAGTGCCATAGAATCACGAGTTCTTGCACAGAAAAAGGAAGATCCAGGTGCATTCACCATCTCGTGCAAAATTGGTGATTTTGAGTTTGCATAGGCTTTGTGTGACCTAGGTGCTAGCATCAACTTGATGCCATTAGCTGTGTTCAAACAGCTGGGTTTAGGATCCCCCACAATGACTATGATGTGGCTATTGATGGCAGACCGTACAGTTAAGAAGCTAGTGGGGATCCTTTTTGATGCGCTAGAAAAGGTTGTCAGGTTTATCTTCCCTACTGATTTCGTGATCCTAGATTGCGAAGTCAATTTTGAGGTCCCAATTTATCTTGCGATGACCATTCCTTGCCACTGGGAGAGCATTGGTGGATGTTGAGGTGAGCCACTTGAAGTTTAGGCTCAACAAGGAGGAGTTCACCTTCAATGTCTGTAGGACAATGAGGCAACCTAATGAGTTTAGAGTTGTATCAACAATTTAGGACGAGTCTGAGTTTCTTGACGAATTCTGAGTAGTCAAGAGACTTGTGTTGTACTGCGACATTTAATTAGACGCTTCTTGGGAGGCAACCCATGAGGTGGTTTGGTGGATCTAAGTAATCAAACCACTTGCGTTGTGCCGCAATGTTAAATCTCTTCTTAGGAGGCAACCCAAGTATCTTGACTTATGTGTGTTCATGTGCAGGTGAAATAAAATATGATGGGAGAAAAATTACTGCACAAGACTGTACTACTAGCCTCAGTACGAATCATAGGACACTTGTACGGCTCATAGTACTGTCCGTGGTGAAAAATAGAGATTGTTCCAGGCGCATGAGTTCATGTTATGGTTGGTCACTACGAATTGTATCTCATTATACGAGTCATAGTACCCATTGTAAGGATGAACTATGCTAAGTATGGAAGTGCAGAAATTTTGACATACGAGTCATAGTATGAATTGAACCTTCATGGTACGACTCGTACCATACACTCATATGTCCCAAGGTAAGTTTCCTCATGTCTTTCTATGAGTCCAGGGGACGAGTCATGACAGGCAAAATTAAATCACTTAACATGACTCAACCCGAATTTTTAAAATCTACCTTAACCTATTAATTCACACACTTTTGGATTTTCACTCACACACAAATCACGACTCACGATTACCTCCACTCTACCTTCCACTACCCGTAACTCAAGAACCAAGTTTTCGAGCTCAAATCTTTGCAAACAAACTTGCACAAGCCATATGAATTCCTAACCAAAAACTTAAGCAAATAAGAAATCGTGCCAATGAATTCTCTATAATAATTCGTAAATCAAGATCAGCTAATTGTTCCCAGATAGCACCTGTGCAAATAGAGATTTCTATGCTTGTATGGTTACGGAATATGGTTTCCGATCCTTATGGACTAACGGGAAAAGTACAACCAAACTTCTTGCTAAGAGATGACCGAAATTGACTGTGATTCCTCAACTCTTGTAATTCCAGTAGGGCTCCTTTCACTTGGGCATTCTATGTGTCTCTCTTCTCCATTGTCATGGTACCTATGGAGAAAACAGTTAGTATGTATGCTATGCGGGAAAGAAAGAAAGAAAATAAATCTTAGTATTTCACCATGAGTCATTAGTGCGAGTCGTACCTAGGTGGTACAATTCGTACTAGGACTCGTACTACTATTTGGCACTGTCACATCTTGATTGTATGACTCATACCATGTTCGTATGATTCATACTAAAGGTCGTAGGAGGGATTCCAACAATTCATTTTTTTCAGTATTTTTGTACAACTCGAGTTACAAATCTTAGATGGATTCTACGAGTCGTACGAAGGATCGTACTGTTTCTTTTGAAATTGACCCTTGTCTGATTCTTGGTACGACCACCAAGTACGACTCATAGTAGGATACTATACCAGGTCCTGTACCATGGGTTTCTAGATTAACTGACTTGGGACAGTCCTAACGAGCCATCCTATGGGTTGTAGTATGGAATCACGAGTCATAGGAAGGCTTATAAAACCTGCACTCACCTTATGCACATTCAATTGTGTTGATGACCATGTTTGTAGATGGGTACTTAGTATTCCCCATCCCAGCTATGCAAACCTCATCAATTTCATATACCCAGTTAACCCCAACCCTACTTCACATCACATAACTCATCATCTATAATCAAATTTTGTATTTGAGCATTTTGATTCCTAAACCCATTTATAATTATGCATATTCAGGCCTTGATAACATTCATCTTCCTCACGCCAAGTATTTCTCCTCAGACTTAGAATTTTTTCATCTTTTCCCCCCTACTCTTACACATAAAATGCCCTATTCGTCTCTACAAAAATAAAAAATGTAAGAAGGATGAGCTACCTCCCATCAAACGCCTTATTTACAGTCATGGCATGACATTAACGGGTTGACTCCCGTGCAACACCTGATTTAACATAGCGGCACGATGCAAGATTTCTCACTTCTTCACTCGAGTGAGATGGTTCGTATCCTGACTTGCTAAATTCCTATGAAACACATGCCGTTCAACCACCTTCTTACACCCTCTAGGCTCCACCATTGGTCTCATTATAAAGTCCTTATAATGGGGTGGCAAACCTTCGGCCCTAAACACATCAAATACGGCCTCTTATCCATCCACAGTCATTGACATCTCGCCCGACTTCACCTTGATCACTGCATCTACGATGGCTAAGAATCCTCTTCCAAAAATGATAGGACATGCTTCGCCAGCTTCGTAGTCCAGGATTATAAAGTCAACCGGCAAGATGAAAGGTCCCAATTTAATCAATACCTCTTCAATCACACCATCAGGATAAGCAAGGGATCTATCAGCTCACTGCTATGTCATTGCGATGGGCGTGGTCCACCTATCCCAAAGTTCTGAACAAGAATGCTGGCATCAAATTAATGCTTGCAACCAAATCACATAGCGTAGAAACAACTTCTCTGCTCTTAATGACCACTGGAATAGTGAAGCTCCCAGGATCTTTTAGCTTTTTGGGAATCTTATTTTGCATTCGGAGCTGCACTCTTCCATAAGAGCTACAGTCTCAAACACTGTGAGCCTTCTTTTGTTTGCCACGATATCCTTTAGATAACTGGTGTATGTAGGAACCTCCTGCAAAAGCTCCACCAACAGTAAATTCACATGTACCTATTTCAAAACATTAAGAAATTTCTTACAGTCCTCCTTCTACTTTTTGAATCTTTGTGAGAATGAAAGAGGTGGTCTAGCTTCTACTACTTTCTGCTTTGAAGTGATTGACTTACCAAACTCATGCTTGGACCTCACAACTTGCCCTTCATCAACTTTATCAGCTCTGAGGATCACCACAGCTAGCTCTTTTCTATTGTGCAAGGAGATTGAGCTCACATTCTCCTTGGGGTTCTTCTCGGTGTCACTCAAAAGTTCCCCTTGGTCTGTTAGTCTGCTGAAGGGCCAATTACCCCATATGCCTTTCCAACTCATGGATGGACTTTTGCATCTCATTAATCACTTGAGTCTACTGATCCATCCACTGCTTCACCGTATCCTCTAAAGAACTGCCATGCTGCTGGCCCAACAGTCTTTGGAGTTGTTCTAGGGTCTTTGAAAATTCTAGTTCCCTCCCTATGAGGGATTAGTTGTGTTCTTGTACCCCTGGTTATAGCCATTTCCTAAAAAACCTCCACCACAGCCTTGTTGAACCACAAAATAAATAGACACTGGGTTTAGAGGGAAACCTGAATAAGCATGGTCTTCTCCACGCACCTCACATGATAGTGGTGAAGTTTGAACCTGTTGAACCTGGTTCACTTGAATTACAGCTAGTGTGGCCACTAACTTGCGGATCACATTCACCAATTGGCTAATATCTTCTCGGGTTTCTGATACACCACTTCAAGCTTCCCTGGCACTTTGGATAATGTGAAACCTCTGCCTAAATCCTGATAATCTTGACTAACAGCTGACATAAGATTCAATAGAGCTTATATCTCATCATAACTCTTGGACAAGATTTGTCCTTGTGCTGTAGCATCAAGAAATTTTTTTGACTCTAGCTTCAGCCCTTCTATGAAGTTGTGCCCAATGATCTCCTTTGGCTGCATATGATGAGGGCGATCTCTCAAGTATACCTTGTATCATTCCTAAGCTTGGGCCAAGGTCTCACCATCTTTATGCACAAATCCAAAGATATTTCCTCTCAACTCCTTTATTTACCTCAAAGAGAAGAACCTATTGATGAATTTATTAGAAACAACCTCCCATGTAGTGATAGAACCTACTAGCTCATTCTAAAGCCACTCCTTAGCTTAACCAATCAATGAGAAAAGGAACAATGTGAACTTAACATACTCATCTGATACGTTCCAATAGTGAAAGTTCTCACTCAGCTCCACGAACATCATCAGATGTCTGTGGGGATCCTTGTGTGGCTTTCCTTAATATTGACAAGTATGTTGAACTAACCACATGGTTCCCTCCTTTAACTCAAAATTTCCAGTGATTGCAACTTGATGATCGCTTTAGAAGCATTCTCCAAGTTTTGCTGGGCAAAGTTAAGCACTGGAATCCTCTCATGGTTGTTTCCCTGTACCTGCTCATGATTTTCTGCCATAGCTAACATGCGAAAAGTCCTCTCAATCTCCGGATCACAATGAGCCAAGGTTGGTTCCTTACTTCTCATAACTGACATACACTGAACACAACACTTGTAAACTTCAACAACCAACAAATGAAAGTAAAATGCAGAATAGTGGAATAAAAATCCTAACCTACAAACAATTAATCAATATTCAAGTCCCTAATAGTGGCGCCAAAAACTTGATGTCACCTAAGCGCACGAAAGTACACGTGGGCGTCTAGTAATATAGTACAATGAAGTCCCGATAATCGATCCCTCTGAGACTTGTCAGATTAATTGCTCAAGGTTAACACTTTATTTCATTATTCTAATATACATAGATAAAAATGAGGAATGGTTTGGGGATTGGACTACTAAAACATGAAAAGTAAATTAAGTATGAATTCAACGCTCTTTCAACAAATGTTGTAATTCAAATGGTGAGGGAATCTACAGTATTGACACTTTCACTTCAGGTTGAGTTTTAAGACTTGAATATGCTAGACTAATTCTTCCTAAGGTTGCTAGTTTCAAGTTACTATCTCATTTCTTGCCATTCTTCGAACATCTAAGAACTATCTCAAGAACCATAACGCCTATATCCCTATGGTCACAAGAGAAGCATGAGATAACGGTTGTGGCTACTTGTATGCAATTGAACATGGTTGAAGTGTATATTCCTATCCTTAACAACGAAATCTATCTTGAACCCATTGTATTAGTGTCATTGAAACTTGTTCTACACTTACTTTTAACCCTTTTGGTTCCCTCTCCTGAGTTGAACCAAAAGCCAACAGATTATATTCGTGAGGCGATCAATCTAACGAATAAGCAATGAAAATAAACAAGTATAAACAATCTTTAATGAAGAATTAAGAACTAACATAACAAAATTTCAAACTTCAACCATCTTCTATGGACAAAATCCTAGAACAAGAATTTAGCCATTCATGTTCAAGCAGAAAACTAAAGAATTCATCATTCGAATAAAATACATAAGTTAAAGACAAAACCTAGAAAATGAACTTTCTCTTCCTCCAAGAACTGCATACAAAGTGATCAATATGATGAATGATTACTAACAAAATTCCCTAGATGTTATATCTATAAGCAAGGCATCTAATGACTCTTTTGCCCTTGAGAAGTACATCTTTTATACTTGAAAATCCATCTTGAAATGGTCCTGGCGTGCCACGCCACCTAATACACAAGGTGTTAGAAAAAATTTTGCAGTTTAGGTTCTAGTGCGCCACACTAGCCATCTTGCCAGAGTGTTAGAATTTTATTTTTCTGAAGTTTGGGCTCTGGTGCACCACACCTGCTATCTCACAAAGTTGTTGATCAAATTTTCTTCTAGAGTTGAGGACTTGGTGTACCATGCCACCACACAAACCAACTTGAGCATAATTTTCTCTGAAGTTGGGGGTCTGGCACGCCACGCCAACTATCTCGCTAAGCCAATTATTGTGAACTCTTCTTCCTTCACACCTTGGGTCATTTTTGAGTCCTTTTACCTTCGTTTCCTGCTAAAAACATCTAAAATAAATTGTTAGCTCACAATACACACATAAACATGAATTCATGCATTTCATAAGGATTATGATCTCAAAATAAGGTAAAATATGGGTAAAAACATGGCAAATGGGCATAAGAATATGCCCAACATCACTCGCGGACTTCTAGAGTAGATTGCGGGGTGGTGTTAGACCAAGGTATTTGGAAGGACCATTTGGGTTTTCATTACCACCATTATTGGCTGAAGGATTTGACTATGGTACTCTAGTTGGGTTAGGAGATGATTCCCGAGTGACTGAATATTGATAGTAGGGAAAGATTGCTACACCGTACTGTGACATATGTGGTAAGAGACATTTTGGGGAATATAGGAAAAGACGGGCTGCTTGTTTTTCATGTGTTAGAAATGACCATAAGATCATATATTGTTCTATCCAAGGATAGAGTGGTATGGCATGATCGACCGGCTGGGTCGATAATAGGGTTGTCTAATCCGATTGGATAGATTGAGCATATGTCATAGTCTTTTATTAGCCGGTATCATAGCAGGGGCAGAGTTGCTGCTGCAAAGAGAGCTCCAAATTGCATCTTTTCTTTGGGACATCTTTAAAGTACAAAGCCTTCAGTAGGTAATGTCTTAGGTATATGTTTTACTTATTTTGGTAGCTGAATTTCCTTGATAGCTCTAGGGTTGCATTGTTTTGTTTGAATGTCATTTTGTGATAAACGCGCATATTCTGATTGAGTATGTAAGTTTAATTATGAAGCAATGACTCTTACAACTAATTTATGTGTATCTTCAATATTCAAGGATGAATATTTCTAAAAGGGGTGGGATGTAACACCCCATATGTTTAAGTTAGTTTTGTCATTAGGTTTCAGATGTACTAGTTTAGTTTTGTGGTTGTGCATTATATGTTGAGGTAAAGATGGGGATCGAGATCATGTGTGGAGCATCAGATGATAGATGAAAGCTCGGAGGAACTAGGCAGGAAGCATTTAGCGATGTAGGCAAAGCCGCATAGCTTTGCTGGATAGATATTATATGTAAGTCTTGCTATTCAAGATCATATATTATTTTCTGCAAATTAAGTTAGTGGAAAACTCTCCTATGGTATCTATTTATAATCTTGATCATTTTGAGCTTGAATCTATTTTCTAAATCCCTTTCTAAGATTAGAATGTTGAAACTAGCATATAGCACGGGTTGTTGTCGCCATTTCAATTGGTTTGGTGGTTGTTTCGTTGAAGCTAGTTCATATATAT
>JACEIK010000581.1:86016-126239 GCA_018107945.1 Datura stramonium | reverse complement strand
GCCTTTGGGAGGCTCAATGAGGACCTGCAAGTTTGTGATGGTTTCTGGTATGGTCGTACCTGTGAATATTGATTGCCTGCAAGTCCATGACTATTTTTAGCAGGGTTGTGCATGTGTGTTATTTTATTGTGTTTCTTTGTATTGTTGATTGTTCTAGCTAGTTGTGTATTGGTTACATGAGTAGGCGGTGGTTGAGATTCTTATTGTTGTTGGGAAAAATAGATTGAGAACAGGTGAGGTGTTGTGAATTGTTGTTAGTTACAGGTTGGGTTGATCGATTGATGTTCAATTTCTTTCTTTCTGTTCCCTTCATATTATCACATATCTTATCTTTCTGTCGCCTTACTTACTCAGAACATTCTTCATACTAATCCCCGAGCCAAGAGGCAATGAATACTTACCTGCATATGTTGATCATTGGCAGATCAAGATCCTTGTAGCTTAGCAGAATTCTAGCTATTAGTAAGCTCCAGGCTATTCAGAGTTACCTGTTATCTTTTTTTGGAGTACATACATATACTTTAGGTAGGTCAGGGCCTTGTCCCCATCATATATCATCTTGTTAAACTCTTAAGAGGCTAGTAGATTTTCATTTTGGGTGGTTGTACTATTGTAGTCCTGGTAAGCCATATTTTTTAGTTTTTGTTGTATAGGTTTGGCCTTATTGGCCTATTATGTAATAAGTGTTGGTTTTTGATGCCAAATTTCATTATATGCTCTGATGGTTAGCTAGTTCTCTTTATTGCTGGTATATAGTGTTGTGGTGTCAAGCCTCGTCAACTCCGACTCGTTAGTTAGGTGAAAGTTCACTTAGTCAACAGAGAAAAAGGGTGTTGGTTGCACCTCCTCATGTTTGAGACATGACAAAAAAGCTAGTCTTATACCTCGTATGTCGGCCATGGTCCAACCATTTATCACTTGTGCTCTTTAAGCACCCTCAACAACTTCTTGCAGATCAGATATGTCAGAGAAAATAATAACTAGTAAATTTTCACCCTCACCCAAATACACATAGTAGAGGTGGGAGATAAGGGTTTAAGATTCAGCTTTGCGGCCTCTTTAACAGAAGGTTTGGAAAGACCCAACTTAATCTATCTAGATCCTCAAACTTTATGGGTCCCCATATATAGGTGCATGCTTCAAAAGAGTGCACCATCTTTAAAACATCTTCATAGATTTTACGTCCTTAAGGTTCACGAGAGATTTTTCTAGAGGATCCTCCAAATAAGTACTCTAATCTTCTAACTGCTTATCAACGTTCACTACTAATGCCATAGCAAGTCCTCGTAATTTCTAGGAAGACTTCTTACCTTATGCATATTAAAAACTACCTCTTCGTTACCCACCCGAATAATCATCTTACCCTCTCTAACATTGATCCCAACAACATATGTGGATAAAAGTGGTCTCACTAATATAATGGGTATTCATCAGCTTTAAAATCAAGAACCACAACTCTGCAGGGAAATGAATTTGCCAACCTGTAGAAATATATCTTCCACTACTCCCTTAGGATGAGCGGTAGACCTATCTATAATTGTAACATAATTTATGGGGCATGGATCCCACATGCCTAGCTGCTTGAAAACCAATAGCTGCATCATGTTTATGCTCACACCTAAGTCATACAATGCACTTCCACATCATCTCACTAGTTATCACTGGAATGGTGAAACTACCTGGCCTTTAACTTCTGTGCAATCTTCCTCTATATTCTTGAAGTGCATCTTTAGTAAGTTCCATTATCCCAAACTTAGTCAATATTCTCTTATTGGCCACTATGTCCTAAATGTACTTTACGTATTTTGGAACACTATGCAGTACATCGACCAGTGGTATACTCAGTTGCACCTAACTCATCATATGTAGAAATTTTCTAAGAACCTCCTCATCATTTTTCTATTGCAATCACTTTGGAAAAGGTGATGGAGGTCTAGCCAGCTCTATTTATTTCTATATTATTTTCCATTTCGGGACATTCTATGAGTGGTTTAAGGACCAACTCCCCTTCAGGTGAGACCTTCTCCTTTTGCTTCTTTAGGACCTCTTCTAACTCTCTCCCATTCCTCAAAGTTATAACATTCACCCGTGGGTTCTTTTTGATGTCACTAGGCAAGGCTCTGGATAGTAGGATGTTATTACTTATTGCTAACTGCCCAAATTATTTATCCAAATTAGGAAAGTATGCACATAACTATTGATTATCCAGTAGAATTTTTTTCATCAAATCAATTATACTCTCCTCGGCATATTGTGGCTTCTATTGGTGCTGATTAAAGATCCTTGAGTCTTGTTGTTACCCCGATTATCTCCCATAAGAAATTAGGATGATTCAGTCGACATGGATTGTATTTATTACCATGTTGTGCATTCTTATTAATAGGAGTCCTATTATTTTTCTCCCACATAAAAGATATATTCTGGATTTATAATGCATTGGCCACTCGTGTGACCCTCTCCACACACATAACAGAACGTTATAATCTGGTGCACTTGCTGAACTAAATGTCATTGTACTTGACTCAACTTGCCAACCTTATCAGTAGTCTTTGCCATATCAGCTCTGGAGCTGTGAGTTCATCTATTGTCAAGACGCAACCTATTTGTTGTTTACCTATGTCGGGTTTCACTCTCCCTGCCAATTATGATCATTTGTAGTGAAATTGTTGAGCAAGGATACAAAAACAAATGCAAGCTAAATCAAGATTCTTCTTTGAGGATTCATCTAGACCATCCAAAAGGTGTGGCCTAGAACTTCATCTGTCTATTGATAATGGGAGCAATCCTTGAGTAAATTTTAAAAGTGTTTCCACGCTTGATGAAGAGTTATGTCTTCCCTCTGTTGGAAACACAATATTTTGACTTCTTAGAGATTTGGTCTTCCAAGATAAGAAAAACTTTTTCAGGAACTTCCCACGCTATGCCATCCCATGTTCTCATTGAGTTGGCTGGCTCATAATGTAACCACTCCTTTGCTTTCCCCAACAATTCAAAGGGAAATAAGGTCAATCTAATGTACTCCTTGGAGACATTTGGATAGTTAAAAATGTTAGTAATCTCCAGAAAATTTTGGATGTGGCACTGTGGATCCTTATGTAATTTGGTCTTTCGAGATGGGAAGAACTTATTCAGGAACTATCACATTCATGAAGGGTTTGGGTTGGTCTAGGCTCACATTCATTACATGGAGTTATATTCGCAAGAGCATTTAATACCAGGCCATAATATAATTTCCTAATTCGAACATAGATTCTTATTTCAATTTTTAGAGCTATAGACATCAACTTTGGGAGATTTTGAAGGGGATTTCGTGATTTTATCACTCAGGTAAGAATATAATCATATATTTGGTATTTTCCTTCTAATATACATTTAATTTATGGTTTAATCCACGTTTGGGTTTTAGAGATTGGTGGTTTTTGCCCTAAGTTTATAAATTTATATTTCTAGACTGGAGGGTCAAATAATGATCTATTTTATCTAATTTTTGGTACATAAGTTAATTACATAATGGGTAAACCAATTTTAAATCAATTTTCAGTTTTGATCTCAGGAGCTCAGGGTTGACATTTTGAGTCAATTTTTGACTAAGAGATTTATATAGAAATATGGGTGGCGATAGACTCATATGCTTATGTATAGTATGATTTTAATAGATTGAGAGAATTTCCATGTAGTTTAGAAAAGAAAGGATATATTTTCATGGGTTATGGCATATTTTCTTAGCTTTCAGGATAGGTTAAGGCTTACTATAATACCCCAAAAATTTCCTAAGACTAGATTCATGAAGTTGAATATATTTAGCAGTGGAGTTTGATACTTTCTCTCAGTATGATTGAAGGTACGAGTCATGGTCAGGTGGTACGAGTTGTAGGAAGACCCGTGGTTCAGTTCAGAGGCTTCTTTTCCCAGACCATGAGTCCACACCATGAGTCATGGTTTGATGGTATGACTCGTGGTCACAGAGTCGTGGTATGCATTTTACTTATTAGGTGTTGGTCCTATGAGTGATTGTACGAATCGTGGTATGGAATTACGAGTCGTGGAAATAATCAGAGAGTTGGTGAAAATGGAATGGCTAGTTACGGGAGGAACCCACGAGTCGTAGGTTGATTGTATGACTCGTGGTACGAGTCGTAGTGACTGCCAGTGAATATTTTCTGTCGAATCTTAATGACATTTTTGTAACATCTAATCTCCTAACTCCTTAATGATGTCGTTTTAAGCCCTGAAAGGAGTGTTTTAAGAGGTTTTAACCTACTCTAAGCCATTAGGATCCCATGCATGCAATTTATTGAGAACCCCCTTCAAGATCAAGTTAAAATTCTCTCAATTCTTCCCCAATTCTCTTGTACTTTCAAAGACAAGTTGAGAATCAGTTTACCCAGGTATGTAGGGTTATGAATGAGAGTTTCCTTTCACTCTCAAGCCCAAATTTCTCCTCAAGTTAATGAATTCAAGTTCTTATAAAAGTATATGATCTTATAGGGTTTTAACCCAATTTTATAAAATTCTCTATGATATATCTATGGGTCAATTCCCCTTATGTTCCAAAGCATGTCTTAAATGGGCTGATTTTATATATGATTATAAATTCATAATTTCAAATTATTAGAAATTATTCTCTATTATGCAAGTTTCATGAAAAGTAAAGTTTATAATTCATGATTTCAAGTATGATGAGATATGTAGCATGAATGAATATTTATAAATTACCCATGTATGAATCCACGATTTTGACTTATGAAGTCTATTTCAAGTATGCATTTATTTTAAGATTTGGGATAGCCTACACATGTTAAGTATGTTTTCATGATTTAACTAAGGCTAATAAGATAAGCTTATCATATCATTTGGAGTCAAGACTCCCACTACAGCTTATGATATGTTTAGGAGTCAAGACTCCCCATGTTCAGATTTCACGCTATGCATGTAATTGTGATTTCAAATTCGTTGAAAAATGAAAGGAGCACTATGCATGTTTTTGGGAGTTGTGTCTAGCACCGAGCTGGCTTGGGGTTCCAAGGTTCACCATTCTCAAAACTACACACTAGTGTAGGTTTATATATTTACATTGGAATCTCCCTTGAGAGTTTTCCCTACTTGCAAGGGGCCTTCAGCTTGATATTGATATCATGGTATCGTCCTTAGCCCTGGCAAGGTTTTGGACAGCTCTGGCCACTTGACTGTATACTTGGGGCATCACATAAGCTCTATTGTGATGGTGTCAGTTATGATGAATTTTCTATTGTTCCTCATGATTTCAGTTATTCATGTTCATGACTTATGATATTATGTTTTACAGCAGGTTTGACCCAATGATCATTTTATGAACTTTTGCTTATGATTTTAGCTATGACAAGTCATATGATTTCTATTTTTAGCTTTGGGTCATTCTATTAAGACAGGATATTCAGCTTATGACTATATATGTTTTAGATTCAGATTTCAGCATGCAGTCCTTACTGTCATGATCTAATGATTTATGGTTATAACATGATTTCAATTAACATTTTTTCAACATATTTTACTTACCTTACATACTTAGTACATCTCAAGTACTAACCACATACTCTATGCAGTATTATTTCATGATATACGTTTGAGTGATCAGATTCAGTTTCTTCGTTAGTCTAGCTATCCCCATAGTCCACCTCAATTCCCATTGTTGGTGAGTCCTCATCTTCCGAGGACATTCAATTTAGTGTTTTATTATACTTTTTAAGTTTCAGACTTTAGAGAGCTAGTCGGAGGTGTTGTCCCATTAGCTCATAAGACAGTTTAGAGGCTCATCAGATATTATATAGATTTTCAGCTTTGTCGAGTGTTGACTCTATTTATGATTGTTATGTTATTCAGACTTTTGCTTTTTCATGTTTAAGTTATCATTTTCCTCTTTAATAAATTCTCTTTAGTTGTTATGTCCATTCCATGGGTCGACTTGGAGCCATTCGTGGTTCTAGGTCCCGTATCTCAGTTCAGATTCCCAGCTCGTGTCGTGAAAAACTTGGTATCAGAGCAAAAGTTTAGAGTGTTCTTGGGTGTTTGAAAGATTCATTGACTAAAGTCTTTTCCATGGGTGTGAAGCGCGCCACACTTATGGGGAAGAGGCTACAAGACGTTTTAGGAAATTTCCCTTATTTCATGATCTAAGTCGTACGATGAAGAATGTCTCAGTCCTTCTAACTCGTGCTATACGCATTTGCAAAAATATGCCTCCACACCAAGTGAGTGAAAGAAGGAATAACAATGGAAATGGCCATGACAATGGCAATGGAGATAGGCATCAACAAGCCCCACCAACACCAGTAGATCCTATGCCCGAGCAGGTCACTCATGCCCAGTTTAGAGCGATATTTTAGATGTTGTCACAGGCTATGAACGCTCAGGTCAATTAGCAGACGATGGTTCATGTTCCTCAAAATGGGAAACAACAGCGACCATGGTTCGAGACTTTCTCAGGATGAATCCACCTGAGTTTCTTGGTTCAAAAGTGGGTGAGGAACCACATGTGTTTATTGAAGAGGTGTAGAAGATCACCCAAATTATGGGGGTGACTGGAGAGGAGAGTGCAGATTTAATCTCTTATCAGCTAAAGGGGGTTGCTTATATATGGTATCGCCTGTGGAAGGATGGTAGAGCAGTAGAAGTAGTTTTCGTGAGTTGGGATGAGCTTGTGACTGCCTTCTTGGATAGGTTCTTCCCTAGAGAGTTGAGGGAGGCAAAGGCGGCGGAGTTTGTCAACTTGATGCAATACCACAGGACTGTTCAAGAGTATGCTTTGGAGTTTACCCATCTATCCAAGTATGCGCCAGAGATGGTTGCAGATCAGAGAGCTCGTATGAGTAGGTTTATGAACAGAGTAGCAGACTCACTGGTCAAGGAGTACAGGACCGCTATGCGGAAGAGTGATTTAGACGATTGGTCATATATGCCCTACAGATAGAGGTAGATTAGATGAGAGCGAAAGAGAGAGAGGCCAAGAGGGCTAGGACAGAGAGTTATGGATGGTTCCAGCAGAGGTCCGGTGGAGGACATCGTCAGCAGTCCTACCAGAGGTCATCAGCCCCAGCGCCATCATCAGGTAGTGTTGCATCTAAATCTAGGTGTGATCAGAGGGGTAGAGCATCAAGCTCTAGAGGTTAGGGGAGCATGTCAGGAGAGCCCAGCATTTCAGTTTACGGCAGGTATGACAGGAGACACATCAGAGAGTGCCTAGAAAATTTAGGTGCGTATTTCGGGTGTGAGAAGCCCCAACATCTACTCAGAGATTGTCCTTCAGCTAGGCAGGACCATAGTAGAGGCCATGACCAAACCACCAGTTCAGCAGCTCCACCAACTTGCTCAATTTAGCAAGGTGCATCCATTAGTGTAGGTGGTGGTCAGCATCAGAGCAAATTTTATGCCTTCTCATCTCGTTAGGAGTAGGAGGTCTCTTCAGATGTGGTCACTGGTATGTTACGAGTATTCCATCTTTATGTGTATGCATTGTTAGATCCAGGCGCTACCTTATCTTTTGTGATTCCTTATGTTGCTATTAGTTTTGAAGTCAGTTCGAAAATCCTATCAGAACCCTTTTCAGTCTCCACTCTAGTCGGTGACTCAGTTATAACTCAACGGGTATACGAAAATTGCCCTATCATATTCCTTCATAAAGTCACCTCAGCCGATCTAGTAGAGTTAGACATGACCGATTTTGATGTTATCTTTTGTATGACTGGTTGCATGAATGTTATGCCTCAGTAAATTATAGAACCTATACGGTAGAGTTCCAATTTTTGGGTGAGCCAATCCTAGAGTGGAAAGGTAGTTTAGCTGTGCCTGTAGGCCATTTTGTTTCCTACCTCAAGGCTAGGAAGATGATTTCTAAAGGTTGTGTGTGTAATCTAGTTTGCGTTAAGGATGCTACGTCTAAGATACCAACTCTTCAGTCAGTTTCTATAGTGTGTGAGTATCCAAAGGTATTTCCTGATGATCTACCAGGATTCTCTCCCGAGCGGGAGATTGACTTTGGTATCGAACTTCTCCTTGATACACAACCTATGCCCATTCCTCCTTCTAGAATGGCTCCAGATGAGCTAAAGGAGTTGAAAGAGCAGTTGAAGATCTCCTTGATAAGGGATTCATTGGGCCTAGTAAATCCAAGTGGGGTGCACTAGTTCTCTTTGTCCGGAAGAAGGACGATTCCTTTAGAAGGTGCATTGATTATCAGCAGTTGAACAAGGTCACCATCAAGAACAAGTATCCTTTCCCCAGAATTGATGACTTGTTTGATCAACTTCAGGGTGCTAAGTGCTTCTCAAAGATGCACCTTAGATACGGCTATCATTAGCTCAGAGTCAGAGAGAGTGACATCCTGAAGACAACCTACAGGACTCGGTATGGTCACTATGAGTTTGTAGTTATGTCTTTTGGACTAATGAATGCTCCTGCAGCTTTTATGGACTTGATAAACAAGGTTTCAAGACATATTTGGATATGTTCGTGATTGTCTTCGTAGATGATATTCTCATATATTTTCGGAGCGAGGAGGAGCATGCCACTCATTTGAGGGTGGTTGTCACGACTCGAGTCTATATCCTAGACGAGACACGGTACTTGGAGTCATAAGTAACCCCAAGCCAATCCATGGTCTATCATAACACTTGTAATCTGAGTAATCATAGTGGAAGCTTAAATAAATAACCCATTTATGAAAAACTGAATAATAAAATCTTTTACATCTGAAAGCAAAACTGAAAGTCTAAATCTTGTCTGAAAGCTATTTACATCTGATGAATTGCTGGGACAAGCCCCCAACTTACTCTAAAGTCTATCTAAATAAGAATGATTAAAGAGAAATAAATATCATCCTTGAAAGATGAGGAATCACCAGTGGTACTACTGATATCACCTGAAGAAGATCTGCTAATGGTGCTGAAGCTGAGAACCTACGACTGTATCATGATACTATACAACATAGAAGGTATGCATCAGTACTTTGAATGTACTGAGTAAGAGGTAGAAAAATATAACATAAAGGAATAAATAACTAAACTGTAGTGACATGCAATGACAAACTGAAATACTGAAACTGAGTAAATGAAAATATAACTGGAATGGTCAAAATGACCCTGTCTGATGGCCATAGACATACCCTGAATTTGAGATACTGATCTAGACTAACTGTATTGAATTAATTTGAACTGAGTAAACTGAAACTATTCTGAGCTGAGCTAAACGAAGACTGTACTGACTAGTGGGAGAGTTTATAACCGATATGTAACCACGTGAGGTAGACGTGGAGTTCGATGTATACACCCATCGGTAGGACCCAATATACCTTGCCAGGATATAAAGGCATGAACTGGGTGATCACAAGTCTGGGGCCATAAGGCCAATAAAATAGCCTACGGTGGCAATGTAGTTCTGGGAACCTGGGTGCGCTGGGACCCCGGTCCGCTCGGTGCTCAGTCCTACTCCCACTGGATAGTCCTAGACTGACTACTGAGATGATAGCTTAAAATTGGGGCCCAACACTAAGTCAGGGACACCTATATGGAAGTACCCTGAGAGTCTTATCGGACCGGATCTGTAACTGGAGTTCTAAGACTGGCCAAAGCTTCTTATATGGAAGCGTCATAATCGTCTAAAGAACAAACTGGTACTGAAGATAGGGGTTCTAAGACTGATCAAAGCTACTTATCTAGAAGTGTCATAACCATCTAAAGATCCACTAAAATCTGATATCTGATATCTGAGTCTAATAACTGATAACTGAGAGGCACCACTGACACCTCAAGGAAATATTGTAGTCAAACTGATCAGCTGACATTTCTGAATAATACTGAGTATGCTAATAATCTGACTAAGGCTGGAATAACATGCATCTGACTGAGATTTCAATAAATACTAACAATATGGGAATCCCCAACACTGATAGAATCAAGCAATTTGGATAATTAATCGGTTATGCAAGATTCTAGTTTTTCTATATTCAAAAGCTACGGCTAGAGTTCATTTTGCATGGACAAGCATCTATATAGTCAAAACATAGTGGAATTATAATTACAATTTGCATGAATAATATTCCACATATTATAGTAGAAATCTTGCTGAAAATTCATTCCCATTCGAAAACTTAGAGACTAGAACTGATAGAAGAATTAAGGAAGGGTTTTGAGGGACACAAAGGGAAGAACAATTCCCTTGTTGAATTCTCACATACTTGGTGAAGAATTTCCGGAGAGAATCCCTTGAGAATCTAAGAAGAAGCTGACTGCCCTAGTTCTTGCTCTGAGTGTTTCTGAGAGAAATTTTCCGAAATAATTTCTTGAGGGGATGAGAGGGGTGAAGTAATCATTAATTAACCCTCTAAATTCCCTTAAAGTAACCCAAAATGACGTATTTTAGGTATTAAAAAGATGGGATATGACAATAAATCCTTGGGGAAAAACCTGGAAAAACTACCAATAGGGGACCAATGGGTCCCTCAACGAGTCGTTGGTTGAGACCATGACTCATTGGGACCAGTCTCTGGTCCTACTACCTAGGTTCTGGGCTCACATGAATTGGAAATGAGAGGTACCATGACTCTTTGGATGAACCAACAGGTCGTTGTTTCCTCCCGTGGTCACTGGATAGAAATTTCGGAAGGACTGGAAACGGGCAACACAATGACTCATTGGTAGACCCAATGGGTCATTGTGTTGAGTCATTACCTCCACTGAAGAAACTATTAAAATCACTGACTTAACACTACCGGTGGTCATAATGACTCATTGTGCGAGACAACGGGTCGTTGCTACCACTCGTTGTCACTGAAGAAGGTTTCTGGGACTCTCAACCAATGACTCACACCATGAGTCATTGTAACACACGATGACTCGTTGGTTGAGTCGTGGGGTTCTGGAAGAGGGATTTCTAAGCTGGGGACCAACAAGTGACAGGATGACTCATTGTTTCTCACAACGGGTCATTCCATGTCCCGTTGGTTCCCGAAGGACCAAATAGGGCTGACCACGGCTGACACAACGAGTCGTTAGAGCTAACCACGACTCATTGTCTCGGTCGTTTTGAGACATTTTTTTAGTTTCTTCTGGATATATCTTGCAAGGTCTGAGTTTGGTCTAGGAAAATTTTCGGGGTGTTACAATGGTGCTATAAACTCTCAAGGATCACCGGCTGTTTACTAAATTCAACAAGTATGAGTTTTGGTTGACTCAGTAGCATTTTGGGTCATGTGGTGTCAAGCGAGGGTGTGCAGGTGGACTCTCAAAAGATAGATGTGGGGAAGAATTGACCTAGAACAATTAGTCCTTTGGATATCAGGAGCTTCTTGTGTTTAGCTGGCTACTACAAGAGGTTTGTTAAGGGATTTTTGTCCATTGCAGCACCGTAGACTATATTGACCCAAAAGAAGGTCAAATTTCAGTGGTCAAAGGACTGTGAGAAGAGTTTTCAGGAGCTAATGACTCGACTCACTTATGCCCCACTATTGACTCTACCAATGGGGATGGATGGATTCATTGTGTATTGTGATGCCTCTAGGGTTGGTATTGGTTGTGTTTTGATGTAGCATGCTGAAGTCATTGTGTATGCCTCTAGATAACTTAAGACTCACGAGAAAAATACCTGACGCATGATCTAGAGTTGGCAGCGGTGGTGTTTGCATTGAAGATTTAGCAACAGTATTTATATGGGGTGCATGTGGATGTGTTCACGGACCATAAGAGCCTTCAGTATGTTTTCACTCAAAAGGACCTAAATTTGTGACAAAGGAGGTGGCTAGAGCTTCTCAAGAACTATGACATGAGTGTCCTTTATCATCCAGGCAATTCCAATATAGTTGTGGATGCTCTTAGTAGGCTATCCATGGAGAGTGTGTATCATGTTGAGGATGGGAGGAAGGAGTTAGCAAAGGATTTCCATAGGATTGCTCGTTTAGGGGTTCGCCTTGTTAACTCGAAAAACGGTGGTGTCATTGTTCAGAATGATTCAGAATTTTCATTGGTTACTGAGGTCAAGGCTAGGAAAGATGAGGATCCTATTTTGGTAAAGCTAAAGGAAACTGTCCAGAATCAGAAGGTGGAGGTCTTCTCCCAAGGGGGAGATGGTTTACTTTGTTATCAGGGTCCTTTATGTGTGCCGGGTGTTGATGATTTGAGAGAATGAATGTTGCATGAGGCTCATGGTTCTCGGTATTCTATCGACCCAGGTTCCAACAAGATGTACCGTGACCTATGAGAAGTCTATTGGTGGAATGACATGAAGAAGGACATAGAGGAGTTCATGGTTAAGTGTCCAAATTGCAAGTAGGTGAAGATTGAGCATCAGAGACCTGGGGGTGTACTTCTGGATAATAGCATTCCTACTTGGAAGTGTGAAGAGATCAACATGGAATTCATCATAGGGTTTCCTCATACACGCCGGCAATATGACTCTATATGGGTGATTGTAGACAGGTTGACCAAAGCAGCACATTTCCTACTAGTCAATACTACCGATTCACCTAAGGATTATGCTAGATTGCACATTTGAGAGTTAGTACAGTTGCATGGAGTTCCATTATCCATTGTTTCACATAGAGGTACTCAGTTTACCTCACTATTTTGGAGATGTTTTTTAGAAGGAACTTGGTACTCAGGTCAAGCTTAGCACGAACCCGCGGAAAGATGGTCAGGCTGAGCGGACCATTCAAAATTTAGAGGACATGTTGAGAGCATGTGTGATTTATTTCAAGGGTAGTTGGGATGATCACTTGCCTCTCATCGAGTTTTCTTACAATAAGAGTTTACCACTCCAACATTCAAATGACTCCATTTGAGGCCCTATCGAAAAAGGTGTAGATCGTCTGTTAGTTGGTTTGAGGTAGGTGAGGCTACATTGATAGGGACAGATTTATTTCATGATGCCATGGAGAAAGTTCAGCTTATTAGGGAAAGGTTGGAAACAACTCAGATTCGTAAGAAGTCTTATGTGGATTTTAGACGGAGAGAGCTTGAGTTTGAAGTTAATGATTGAGTGTTTTTGAAGGTGTCTCCCATAAAGGGAGTTATGAGGTTCAGAAAGAAAGGGAAGCTTAGTTGGTCTTTATAGGATTGTGAAGCAAGTTGGAAAAGTGGCAAATGGGTTAGAGCTACCAGTAGAGTTAGCCTCAGTATATCCAGTTTTCCATGTAACTGTATTGAAGAAGTGGATTAGTGACTCGGCCTTAGTTGTTCCGGTAGAGAGCATAGGTGTGAAGGATAGCCTCACTTATGAGGAGGTTCTAGTTGAGATCCTTGATTGTTAGGTTTGAAAGTTGAGAAACAAGGATGTATCCTCAGTGAAGGTTTTGTGAAGGAATCAACTTGTTGAGGGAGTTACGTGGGAAACGGAAGTAGATATAATGGCTAGATACCCGCATCTTTTCCCTTTCTACTTAGTTTCAACATGAGGTATTAGTTTCCTCCTTAATATTCTATTCAGTTTCATATCAAGTTGATGTATCTAAGTTCCTTTCATGTCATTGCATGCATGTATGTTTCATGAATTCAGTTAAGTCATATATTTCAGTCCGGAGTCGATCACTGATGAGTTGGTAATTTACCTACTCATTAGGCTCTTAGATATGGGTTTTTGTTTGATTTTCAAGCCAATTAGGTGGATTTTATTCTCTTTCTCCTCGATCTTTACAGATATTCAACTTGAATAGATAAAACATGAAATTGAGAAGAGTACTGGTGCTCCATCGGAAGACACCGCCGAAATGCTGACTAATCGCAGATACTACTGGGTTGAAGAAGAATGGCTACCGACGGACTGCGGATCAGCACAAGTGAACCACCGGTGCTAATGACAAATTTATTTAGAACCCACTAGTACCCGAATGCGACAGATCAGTCGACCACGGATCAGCATCGGTGAACCACCGGTGACTCGTACGTGAGGTACGTCAGGAAAGAGAAAAAGCATCCGATTTAGAAAAAGAGGAGCATTTTGTACCCTACTTTTGTACATTTTAAAAGGAGAACTGAACCTTCTATTCCACATCATTATTCCATTGTATTGAATATTGAATAGAAAATAGAGAGAAGTTGGAGAACTGAATTGTAGAGAGAAATTTTCATCTTCTTCTCTGAAAAGGTAGAAAAAGTCCATTGAAGACCAGAACCTTGTTCTTGAATTTTCTCACATTTTTTTGAATGGATATAGAATTATTATTATTTAATTCAATGTCTTCTTCTACTTACATGAGTAGCTAAATTCCTTGCTAGGTGTGTGAATGATTGGGGTTGATTTGGATTGGGTATTGTTTAATTGATCTTAGATTTATTTAATTAGTATAATTCTAGTGTTTCAACTAAATTTTAATCTAAATACTCATAGATGCAAATGTGGGTTGTATTTACTTACTCTAATTTTGCTTGAAAAAGGGATTTAGAGTATGGATGATGAAATATTAGTGGGTAATTGGGTGTTGATCATGTGGGGTTAGGATAGAGATAGCCAAAACCCATTTTCACATACCCATTAAGAATCAAAGCTAGAAATAGTTTATTCTTACCCAAGTTGATATGGTTGTTGTGAAGAGGACTTTGGGGTTTGAGAAAACCTGAGGTATATGGTACCTAATTGGTTGAAAAAACGTAAGGTGCAACCTCGTCCACAACTAATTATACTATTGAGTAATGCTAGGAGCTGTTAGTAGTCCCAGTCCAATGATGCCCCGATAATATCACACCCTTAGTATTCTCTCCTTTTGTATTTTCTATGCTTTGTCCCTGTTTTCGTGAGGGAATTTGTAGTTCAATTAACAAGTTGTGATTTTTCTAATTTTTAATTTATTATTTTTGAGACATTGATGCAAGTTACATTAATTTGATAGACAACTTTTTCATGATCAACTACTATTCCCTATGGGATTCGACCCCGACACTCATTGGGTACATTTGTTTTGTTAAGAGGAGTGAATTTGGACGTTATCAGAAAGTGGCACCGTTGTTGGGGAATATAGTTTGATAGTCTTTAGTTGTATCTTGGTTGGTTTGACTTTACTCTTTTTATTGGTGCTATCTAGGTTGATCTTGATATGAGTCAACACTCACAATGTAGCGGGTGCCATTCGCCTACCTCCTACGCAAGGGATGCAATATTTAATGTGATGAGTACAATGCTAAACTTACTTCAAATGAAGGGGCTCTTCAGAGGAATGCCGAGTGAGGGCACAAATAGGCATCTCTGCAATTTTTTTTTGAGATTTACCAACCCTCAACATCGCAAATATAAACCAAGAGTCGTTCAGATTGAGGCTCTTCCCATTTTCACTAACAGGGCAAACCACTTCTTGGTTGAAGGAGACGGGTCTATTACCTTTTGGAATGAGCTCACGGAAACATTTTTGGATAGGTTCTTCCCTCTCTCGAGGATGCTACAGTTGAGGGATGGCATTACCAACTTTCAACAACTTGTTGGGAACAACTCCATGAAGTATGGTTGAGGTTTAAGAAAAAAATTTCCATTTTCCCAGACCATAGGTTGCCCGATAGGACTTCAGAGCTTCTATCGTTCATTAGATTTTATCAATAAATCTATGGAAAATAATTTGGCTTGGGGATCTATCATGGATCAGCCCTATGGAGTAGCCAAATCATTGCTTGATAGAATGACTCAGACCAATCAAGCATGGCATACTAGAGAAACGGAGGTATCTCCTTGTGGTGTTTCCCCCAACCTTATGAATACCTAGATGAGGAAAATGGATGAGGCTAGAGATGAAACTCTTGCTAAGATGATGACCCAGTTAGAGTTGATAATGAAACATGTGATGGGAGTTGGCTCAAAGAGTGTGAATGTTGTGGGTGCCCAAGGCCATACTCAATTTGATGATAACACTTCACCACCAAGATACGAGGAGGAGTGTCAATACATGGTAGGCCAAGTGGGGGGTTCTCGCCCTGGGTATAAAGGTGCTAATCAAGGACCTTGGCACCCAAGAGATGAGAATCAAGGTTGGTGAAATTGTGATAATCAAGGATGGGGGGAGAGAAATGATTGATGGAGGAATAGATATCAAAATCGTGAAGGAGAGCGATATCACCAAAGTGCTAACCCCTATGTGCCTCCTCCAAAAGCATAAGTATCTCAATTGCATCCTGGAGTGAGTGATTTGGGAAACTCAGAGATTGAATACATGTTGTCTCGGGTGTTGAAGAAGGTAGAATCCATCGACAATGGGGTTAAAGAATTAAAAAGGGAGGTGCTTAACCTCACCCAAACAGTAAGTTCCCACTCGGCATCGAGCAAGAACCTTAAAGCCCAAATTAACCATTTGTCTTCACAAATGAAACCCCACATGAAAGGTGCACTCCCTAGTGACACTGTTCCCAATGCAAAGAAAGATGGCCATTGCATGGCAATTATGACTAGGAGTGGCAAGATATTGAATCATGTGGGTGTGAAACCCAAAGGTTTTTTTGTCCCAAGGGCAAATGCTGATGACGAGTTAGAAGAGGAGCCGAAAACACCAAATGTTGGTGATGGTGAAGAAGGGAAGGATAAGGGATAAGTTGATTTGACTTCCTCAAATGATGTGAATGTGAATGAGGGCAACAAGGCCCCCAACGACAAAGACCAAGAAGCAAGAGTTCCACCTTCATATACACAACGACTGACCAAGAAGGAGGATAATTAATTTCGCATGTTTATAAAAATGCAAAGTTCATGAAGGAACTCTTGAAGAAAAAGAAGGTGGTCGATATAGGCACTGAGGAGGTGACCCATCATTGTAGTGTCGTGATGTCCAGCAACCTTGCTTCGAAGCATGAAGATCCTGGGGAATTTACTATTTCCTGCACAATTGGCTTATGCATGTTCAATAAAGATCTCTTTGTGACCTTGGTGCTGGTATTAATTTAATTCCTCCAGTGATTTTCAAGAAGCTAGGGTTGGGGAATCCCAAACCTACATCCATGATGCTTTTTATAGTGGATAGGTCAATTAAACTACCCATTGGAGTGTTAGTTAATGTCCTTATGAAGGTGGATAAATTCATACTTCCAGTTGATTTTGTGGTGCTGGATTGTGAGATAGATATCGAGGTGCCAATTATCTTGGGGCACCCACTACTAGCAACGGGAAAAGCTTTTATTGATGTGGAGCTTGGGGAGCTTAAGTTCCGATTATGAGGTGATGAGGTCACCTTCAATGTGTGTTAGCCTACCAAGCCCCCGGATGAGTGTAAGGTCATAGAAGTACTTGATGGTGAAGTGGGGCATGATGAACCAGTTGATGATGAGAGTGAATCGGAGGATGACTCTTTGGGTTGTTAAAGATTGAGAAGGTATCAGTCGTGCCACGACATTAATTAAGGTGCTTCTTGGGAAGCAATCCAAGAATTTTTACTTTGAGCACTTTGATGTTTTGTTGTTTTTGATTTTGTAGATAGATTGGATAAAAAACAAGGAGAAGGAGAACAGGGAAGGTACTGTGCTTGACCGCGACTGCAGGTCCACATGCGCTAAGCACTGCTTGAACAAGAGTCAAGTACAGAAAGCTGCGAAAGAAGAGGGAAAATCGGCGATTTGATGGTGGAAAGCCGATGTCAAACCACAAACCACTGGATTCAACGCCGGTACATATCAGAACACCTAGGAGTTGAAGCATGATCGGTGATCAGACCAGCGAAACGTAGGTGCCAACCCGCGAACCGCTGATCAACTGCCACATACAAAGCAGTAAACTGAAGAGGGTGGTGGACACCTGCATTAAAGCAGCGAAATGTTGGGTCTTATCGGTGACCGTCGGTTAAACGCAGGACGAGGTACATAGTGCATTTAAAATATTGAACAATCCATTGACCAACCCGACCCATGGATTTAAAATCTAGTTAAAACCTTTCCAACTTCCCATAAACCATTTTCTCCACCTTTTCATTTTCCCTGTTACAGTTTTTAACTTCCCTGTACACCACCGTTCCACCTTCCCACCATTAAACCCACCTACTCACCTATCACTCTATCCGCTCTTCCTCTCCTATAAATTCCCCATTCCTACTCCCGTCATTTCATCACTTCTCACTCATCTTTTCACTAAACTAAAGTAAGTGTCTTGTGGAGGCTCCATTGTTGGTCAACACCAAACTTCTATCTCTCCTTACTCTTTGTTCTCAAGCTCATTTGGTATGTGTGTCTTATAATGATTTTGTTTATTGGTTGAGGACGTGAATACATTTGAGTATGCTAAGTTATAAGTTTCCCCACTCATGTTTCCTCATTACCCTGTTCTTATGCTTTTCATTGATTGTATATTTTTCATATTGTGAGTATGTGGGGGTATTGATAAAATGCTGAATGTTAATGTGGGTATCATCTGTGATAAAATGCTTTATTCTTAATGTGCTTGATTTTAGTTGGAGGTGAAGTCTGAGTAGCCCCAAGTGCTTAAAATGTATGATTTTCTCGATGAAAGATAGAGTGACGTCTTTCTTAAGGGTAAATTGTCATTTTTCTTGTGTTTTTGTCGTATTGGATGAGTAAGCCATGAATGTGAAAGATTTTTTTTTAGCTAAGTTTTGGGGTGAAATGCACTGAACGTAGTTCACAGGCGAACCGCCAGTCAGGCCTGGTGGAACGCCAAATGAAGCGTCGATCAAGTTATAAGGCTTCAGGCCACTACTTCAGACCCGCGTTTCACCGGCACTCCGCAGGTCAAGACCGGTGAAATGCTGGTGTGGCATCGGATGACTTCTGTATCCCTAGTCCACTATAAAGGATCGGCGGCTAACCGGTGCCTCGTGGGTCTTCACTTGCATTCCATTTGTGTTCCGCCGGTGCTACCAACACTTAACCTCTGAACCCTTCAATTTGTTTGTCATTCAATTTCTACAATTTCTTGCCTTAGCTAGAATAGATGATTATTTTTACTTTTCATAAAAAATACAAAAAGAAACATTATTCTGTGGCACTAACATGGCTTTGCAGATTATGACTTCCTCCAGACAACCAAGCAAAAGAAAGGCCCCGGCCTCATATAAAAGCAAGGGCAAGGGGAAATCAAGGGAGACCCCAGTCCCCACCAACACTAGAGAAGCTATTATCTTTTGTGTGCCCGACATGTAGGGGCACTATTCTATTTGCAAGGGCGCTCTATCACGGTAGCAAAATGCTTTGACTTGGTGGGGCTGTGGGGTGACTTCCCTAACATCACAATGTAATTCACTAACCACCAACGACACATCTTTGCCAATCCACTGGCATACTTCTGCACTAGCCTAGTGCCCAAGTTCTATGCATATTACCAGGCCAGACAAGAGAGCATGCATCTTAGAGGCAAGGTCGACGAATTCCCTTGCCTTCCCTCAATTTTGGTGAGGGGTGTAAAAGTTGACATCACACCGGAGGCTATGAATTCCTTATTTTGAGAGGATGAGATTGACCCATAACTAAGTATTTATCCAGAATCGCCAACAAAGAGGATCAGTTCAGTTGGATTCCACCTACCATTGCCGCCGACACACCTTTCTGGGCTTCTATGGGTGGCAAGATCTCCCGACATGCTTTAAAGTTTGAAGCCAAGTTGTGGCTAGATTTTGTTTGCAGCTGCATCATGCCCTCGAAGAATGAGCCGAGGCTAAATTTGGAGGCGGCCATCCTCATCACTTGCATCATGACAGGGGTCCCCATAAACTTTGGGGAAATTGTGACCATTAAGATGTAAAGAAAGGCGAGGCAAGCTAGCACCTCAATGCCCTATGCTGTACTCTGATCTTGGGCATATTTACATGCCCAAATGCTATTTTATGTCTAACTTCAGGTCATGTTTGTTGATTAAATTAATTACATTCTTATGTATTTTATGTATATATGTGTGCATGGACTAACCAATGTGATTAACTTATTTTATAGGTGAAAGTGCTAAGGAGTAAGCTAATTTTGATGCTTAAGGCATAAGAAGAAAGCATGGAGTGAATGTTCAGGAGGAAACAATGATGTTGCACAATGAGAGCACCTGCCGCGCCATATAGCATGCCATGCTGCAGGATTGGGTGTTAGGAAACGTGCCACGGCTAGGCATCTGTGCGCCAGGAAGCGTACCACGCCCAGGCATCTGCACGCGCGATGGCATGCCATTCCAGTGGAGGGACACAATGGCATCGTGCCACACTTACTGCTCTCTGCGTCCATCTGCGTGCCACGCCAGGTGAAGTTCCATGGCATATGCTAGCACCCATGCCAACACCAATTCCAGTGCTTCCTCGCGACAAGGCCTTTTCACGCTGGCTGTACTGTGCGACCAGCAGCGTGGCACAGAGCTGTTTCACCCGCGGCTAAATTTTGCATTTTTTCACTTATTATAAATTAAACACTTAGCTCCTAATTTCATTATCACGTATTATTTTTGGGAAAGAAGAGAGGAACGAAGGGACAAATGAGGAAACTCACCTAGGGTTGCTTTTTCTTTACTTCTTCTTTAGCATTCTTGTAAGTACTTGAATTCAAACACGTTTTTGAATATTTGTATGAACATGAGTGGCTAAAACCCTTCTTTTAGGGTTTAGAACACATGACATGATTGTAACTATGTGAATTTCATATTTGGTTCAAGTTTCTTTTGTTGTTTTGTCTTATATTCTTGTTAATTACTGTTTTAATGTTTGATCACCATTGAAATGTACTTGTTAAGATAAGGCAAAAGCTCAAAAGAGTAACCCTAGGTTAGAACTAAGAATGCAGAGAGCAAGTTCTTGTCTTTAAGACTTGATTTGCGGTTAGGATAGAAATATACCTAATTCACTTTGCTTGGTTAATTAAACGGGAAGATAGCTAGACACTTAGGATTAAATTGTCACATCACCACTCTCAGACATAGTCGTGAAGTTAATTCTAGGTTAAATGGTTATAGGTATAAAAGTCCATAACCAAGGCTATAAACCCCGCAAACCACATCCATAGTGTAAATTGCTCACGGATTAGGACGTCACATCCCCACTCAATGATGTAGGTGTGAGACTAATTTGTTGTGTTTAGAGGCTTGAAAGACCATGAGCACTGCATATTAACTCTGTGAGACAACAAATGAATTTCATATACTTGAACCATTGTGAGATTTAGTTGTGTATGATTGTTGGGCCTTAACTCTAGATGCTTCTAAACCTTGCCTTTCCAGATTATTTATGATCACCGTAGATTTAGATACAAAACAATCAAAATATCTAAACCTCACTTTTGAAACTTAATTTTTCACTTGAACTTGAATAATCGCTGAAATAGTCCAATCCCTGTAGGTTTGACATCCGGCTCTTCAGAGTCACTATATTACTTGTACGACTGCGTATGCTTGCGCGTGCATCGGGGTGCAACATACTCATATCTCAGCTTTTCCTTTGAGTAGGAGTGCCACTTTTCCCAGATTAGACCCCTAGCGTTGCTACTGGTACGATCACAATTGATAGAAAGAGGGAAGCAGATGCTACCAAGAGCAAGCGGAAGAGGATGCAAGCCTTCGAGGCTCCCGAGGAGTCCCTCTCCATTGGTTTAGAGCAGGCCCCTATAGCCCCCGATCTCAACATGCCACATCCTGAGGTATCGGGCCAGGCTTCTGTAGAAGCACCTACAAGGGGAGCCTCACCTCCTCCCTCATATTCTCACCCAAGTGGCCTCCATAAAATCGTGGAGATGACACACTCCCATGAGAATCAGCTTCAGAAATTGGCTAAAAGTCTCCCTGCCTTGATTGCCAAGAAGGTGAAAAAGGAGATGAAGTCAATGTATGATAGCTTTAGCAAGTTGTGATTGCGCGTGGATGGTGTGGAGGGGGATGTCACTTCTCTCTAGGCTGAAGTGAGGGAATGGAAAGGTCAGACGCCAATGGATGTGCCCGAAATAAACATGCTTAATGCAGCCATGGCTGCCCCTTCTACAGCCCGAGGCCCCATAAACGACTTGTTCGAGGGATTAAGGGATGATGAGGAGGATCTGAGAGATGATGGACATGATTAGGATGCTGAGGTTGAGGATGATGATGATGATGAGTGACCACTTCAGGGAGTTCTTGCCCTCACTTTTCTTGTATGCATATATTGGAGACAATGTATTATTTTAGTTAGAGGTGGGATGAGTGTATCTCTCTTGTGGTCTTTTGGGGTTATTATTTGTGAGTTTTGTACCCATGCCGGGATTTTATTAATGATGTTGATGTTTCCTTTGTCGGGATTTTGTTTTGAAAGTTGTGATGGTTGTTGAGCTTTTGTCGGGCTCAGGATGAATGAAATGAAAAAAAAATTGTTCTTGAATTGTTAGTGCAAATGATTGGGTCTTTGTTTATATTGCCAAATGGTTTATGACCCAAGTTTTATTTTCGCCTTTGTGAATAGTAGTTAGCGAATAAACTCTGAGGGTTTTCATTATACCGCAGTTCTTTCCCAATGAGCAATTTCTTTTTCTTTTCTTATCCTATTGTTGAACCGGGTGATATTTCCCAATAATAGATTGTGAGACTACTTTCTTAAGGGTAAATGCCATATTTTGAGTCTTATTTAAATTGTTTTTGGGAGGTACCACCAAAAATTTTTGTGTGGCATAGAAAAATGAATTTTGAAGAAATGGGGCACTTGAAATGGAAAATGTAGCACCCTCTTGTCATATATTTCAAATTCCATGTTTGGCTTGTTCATTCACATGCTTAATTGTCTTAAGTCATAATCTAGTTGTAGTGATGTATTGTGTAAACTCCTTGGAGTGTGATGCCTCGTGTGATGAGGCTGATTGAATGATTCTCATGCATATACGTTAGTCTAGAACTTTCCCTAAGTGTGATTCAAGGCGAAATCCTAGATGTATCTGCACTTAGAACATGATTTTAGGCTTTCTATTGCTAGATACTTCACCCTAAATGACCTCCTTAAATATTTTCTTTTGCTAGCAAATGATGAGCCTTTGACCCTTTTTCTTGAAAACCATATTACAAGCCTAACAACCCTTTTTAATTCCCGTCTTTGGCACTCATCCTCCCTAGTTTCTAGTGGTGAAATAATAAAAAATGGGACTTCAAGACCAAGAAATACAGAGAGATAAAGAAATGTGTGGAAATGAGGCAAAAGCCTAAGTTTGGGTGTTTACAAGAAAAGGGAGAAATGTGAAAGACTCAATGTGAGGTAGCACCAAATTGTGATTAAAATGAATGAATTGGTTGGTTCAAGAACCGTGAATCACTGAAAATAGAAAGAATAGTGAAAGATGTCACCTCTTGATTAGATAAGGCATAATATGGAATCCAAAGGTGCAATATCAATGGCTCTTGTTAAGTAAAAGATGAAGATGATGAGCAAGGATAAATAAGGTGGAGTGATCTTAATAGTGTGATGAGATGTTAAAGATGTTCACAAAAAGGAACTAGGGAGATTCTAACCACTAGAACTCATTGTTTATCATACCTTAACCCCTAGCCTTTATTATGATCCCCAAATCCTAATTGATTTTAAATGTATCAACTCTACATTAGTGACGAGTTACACAAAGGGCAAGCCTATGTGTCAAGTTGTGTCCATGTAGAATTTCTTTGTGAGAGTGAGCATTATTGTCTTATTCTATAATCCCTTGTGTGTGTATTACTTTATGATAAAAAGGGATTCTCTCTTCTTGTTTTTGCATTACTTGATGATAAAAAGGGATTATCTTTTCTTGTGAGTGGCATCACCCACTTGGAGAACATGCTTGCATTGGTCTGAAGAAGTGATTTGGACATGAGTGTTGTGAGCTTCAAAGAAAACTCTGAATGTGAATTTGTAATGGTTTGAGATGCTATGTTTGCTTGTTTTGATAAACCATGCCCTTGTTTTTAAGAATGAAAATATTTGTGAATCATTCTTATTCATTGTTGTTACCTCTTTAAACTTTTGCAACATGTTTTGGGGAGTCTCTTCTCTTTTCCTTGAGTTAGTGAGCATTTTTTGGGTTATTGATAACGTCCAAAATATACTCTTCATTATAAAAGAGCATACACGGTCATCGTATCAAAACAAATATCCCGACGAATGTCGGAGTCGAATCCCACAGAGACTAGTCAATGATATGCACGAGTGTTGTTTGGGAAATTAAATTTAGCTTGCACTACTTGAAAATAACAAGGAAATAAATATTTTGGGGGAGATTGAGATTAACAATAGAGTATAAATTCTAATTCGGTTGATTAAGATAGAAAAATGACCAAGGTTGTTGACAATAATGTGAAGAACTAGAGGTGTGGTGTAGATGATATGCTAACTATAACTAAATAGGGTCATGCTAGTTCATCTCATGAGTTCAAGTTGTGTAAATAACCTCTGGAAAGTGGGCATTTGATGTTTTTCAACATCATAAATACCTCTTGCTAGAGTTCTTTCAAACCACTAGATACAATTAAATCAACTTGATCAAATTTGGATTAATGGCCGCACTAATTTCTACCTATTAACTATTAATTAAGAGTGAGAATGTGATTTTGGCTATTTCCAGCCCAATCTCATAACCTCACATCCATGTCTACCATTAAATTCTCTCCCAATACTCAATTCACCTTTTTCAAGAAAAAATCAAGTAAGAACAATTAGACCCACATCAACAACCATAGATCTTCAATTACAGATGGGAGAGAATTTAACAGATTTACACTAATTAAACAATATTGAGATGACTCTAGCAATACCCAATTTAATTAAGCATTCATCACCACACACCTCTAGTTAATGATTTAGCTACTCATAGTTAAGAAATTCAAAAGCATATTTAACAATAAACTTATTGAATTCAATGATAGGAATAGCAAAATCAAATTCAACAATAAGTCTTCAAAAATGACAGTGACTTTCTATGGAGAAAGAAGAAGAAAAAGAAAAACAACCCTTTACAATTTCCACCAATAGAATTCTTACTTTCTTCTTCTACAAAGAGAATGTTCTCAAAAAGCCAAAAGTTAAGATATGATGGGTACCGAGTATTTCTCTCTAGAATATATTAAAAATATGGTACTCCAACTCTCTTTTTCAGTGTTAGACACATTTGCCCCTATTCAGGCGTTCTGGTACTTGCGAGAATACTGGCGGTTCGCCGGTTGCATTCTGCGAACTGCCGGCTATCATTGGATGCTCCTGCAGTGAATTCCAGTGTCCTTTGGCGTTTCGCCGGTCTCCAACCGTGCTCCGCTGATTTTTTTTCTCTGTGATCTAGCACTCAAAGGCATCGGTAGGCGATTCAACTGGTGAGTCGCTAGTCGGTGTCCGCGATCGCTGGTTGCTTTAATTCCCTAGGGCAGTGGTCTTCGGTGTTTGGTCGACATTTCACCGATCTTCTTCGGTGAAGCACCGATTTTCACCTGATTCCCTTATTTTTTCTCCCTTTTTTACTCTTTTCTACAAATTAGATATCTACACACAAAAAGGCAAAAAAGGCATAAAATCCATCTAAATGACTTGAAAAATAGGCTAAAGCTCATGCTTAAGAGCTTAATGAGTTGGTAAATTACAAACTCATCAAACCCCCAAACTTGAACCATTGCTTGTCCTCAAGTAATGCAGTCATTATTATATGAACAACAATCCACTCCACACAAGTTTATGCATCAATGACCACTTGAATCTGGACAACCCAAAAATGCTCACCGACTCACCGAAAAAGAGAAGCAAATTCCCCTAAAACAAGAAAGATGAAAACATTTCAAGAGGCTACCACCATTCAAAAGCATGATTTACAAGAGATTTCATTTTGCAAAACGAGGGCATAACTTATCCACAAAGTCGGATAGCATCTCAATTCATGTTCATTTCACATTTAAAGCTTGCCTTGAAGCTTGCATTGCTCATGCCCTATGCACAAATTTACCTTTAATGAAATTGTATCCTCAAAAGGGATGATGCCCCTCACCGAAGAGAAAATCCCTATTTTTTCTCATGAAATCAATGCATTCACACAAGGGATTGCGCAAAGAGAAGATTGCACTCAATCTCCCAAAAAGAATCTTCATGCACACAACTCGACCCATAGGCTTGCCCTTCGTGTAATTCGCCACTAATGTAGTGCAACTGCACTTAAAATAACTTAGGACATGTGGGTCATAATTTAGGCTAGGGCTTAGGGTAGGATAAGTATTTAGCTTTAGTGAATAATGCCTTGACAAACTTGCAACATCCCATCACCTTGCTCAGACCACTCCTCAATTTTTCTTTGCCCATCATCTTCATCTATTTACTGTCACACAAGCCACCCTTATAACCTCAAGAATTTCACACTTAGCCTTCCTTATGCAAGAGATAGCACCTATCAATAATTTTTTTCTCTTTTTGATAGTTTAATGTTTCTCAACTCATTAGTTCACTCATCTTATCACAATTTTTGGTGCTACCTCAATTTTTTTAGGCCACTCATTCTTTTCCCCACTCCTTCGAACCCCAAAACTTAGGCCTTTGCCTCATTTCACGTTTATTTCCTTATCTCTCCTTATTTCTTGGGCTTGAAGCCCTCATTTTTCATTGTTTCATTACTAGCCATTAGTGAGGATGGGTGCCAAAGAGAAGGATCAAAGAAAATTGTCATTAGGCTTGTAATGTGGTTTCCAAGAAAGGGTTCAAGGCTCAAATGTTGGCTATCAAAGATTAATGGTCAAGGAGGTCATTTTGGTTGAAGTGACTTACAAAAAAAGAGCCTAAGATCATGTTCTACGTGCATCTACATCTAGGATTTCTTCTTGTGTCACAATTGGGGAAAGTTCTAGACAAAAAGTTGTGCATGAGATTCACAAAAGTCTTTACCACACAAGGCATCACACCAAAAGAGTACACAAAATTCATTATCCACACAAGATCTTGATTTAAGACATCAAATCATGGAAATTTATAAGTCAAATGAGGAATCTACAAAGTATGACAAAGAGTGCTATGTTCTCATTTCAAACACCTGTTCATTATTTCTCATTTTCATGCACCATTTTAAAATTCCATTTCAAAAATTTTCTGGTGGTATCTCTCAAAACAACTCCATAAAAGACAAAAACGACATTGCATTTTCCCTTAAGAAATTAGCCACTCAATCTATTATCGGGAAGTGCCAACCCGTTTCACAACAAAAAGAAAGGAAAAAAAAGAAATGCTCCTCGGAAAAGAATCGTGTTATGACGAAAACCCTTGGAGTTTGATTACTATTCTACTATTTACACGGCGAACAAACAAAGGAATTGGGTCTTGAAGGAATAAACAATTCAAGACAAGGACCCCATTCTCATCATTAGCACACTAACATTCATCCAAGAATTCAACCAAGTCATTCAGTTTTTTTCAACATCACAGGCTCGGCGAGGGCAATCATCAACAAGATTAAAAATCGAGCTCGACGAAGGTTCACAATTCATCATCAGATAATAAAAAAAACAAAAGCCCGTCAAGGGATACTTCAACTCATCTCAAAATAAGAACCTCAGTGACCCTCCAACAAACACTTATCCCCCCTCAGCTAAGAGAATACATTGGCCCCAATGTATGCATGCAAAATAAAGGGCCATGAGACTCCCTAAGAAGGTCACTTCTCATCCTCATCATCAGTAGCTTCCCCTGCTCCTATGGTGTCACCTCCCAGATCCTTGGTGTCATCTCCCAAGCCCTCAAACAAATCATCAATTGGGCCTCAAACAGTGGAAGGAGCAGCCATTGCGGAATCAAAAGCGCTCATGTCAGTCACTTCCATAAGTGTTTGACTTTTCCACTCCCGCACCTCGGCTTGGAGAGAGGTGACATCCCCCTCCACTTCATCCACCCATTTGCATAATTTTGTAAGGCTATCATACATTGGTTTCAGCTCCCATTTGACTGTTTGAGCAATGAGTGTAAGGAGACTCCTAGCCAACTTTTGGAGTTGGCTCTCTTGAGAGTTGGTCATTTCCACGAGTTTGTGGACACCACTCAGCTAGGAGGATGTTGGAGGGGGAGATGCTCCCCTAAGAGGTGTGTCATTGGAGGTTTGGCCCATAGATTCTTGGTGAGATACATTCAAATCTGGGAAATACGGTGACTTCTCCGACCCATGGGATATTGATCCCTCTGCCAACCCAAAAGCCTGCAATCTCTTTCTCTGACTGCGGGTGCCTCGCCATCTCTTTTCTTGTCTAAGGCGATCATGCCTAAGTCAAGGACAGGGGTATCATCAGGGAACAATGACACTCCCGCTTGTAAACACAGCTGGGAAATAAGGACAACATATTCCATAGAGATGATGGCCTATCTTGCCTTTCGCTTCATTTGATAGGCCACAATCTCCCCGAAGTTAATGGGGACTCCAGACGTGATCCAAGCTATGAGAATTGCTGTCTCCAAGCTGAACTGCTGCCCATTTTTGAAGGAATGATGCGGCCACAGATAAAATTCAATCATAACTTGGCCTCGAACTTCAGATCGTGGTGAGAAATTTAGCCATCCATGGAGGCCCATAATGGAGTGTTAACTGCGATGATGGGGGCTATCCAGGTGAACTGATTTTTCATGTCCGCAATCCTGGCCATGTTCTCTGTGCCCGGGTCAATTTCATCTTCTCAGAACAAATAATTGATTGCAACTAGAGTTATGTCTACCTCCACCTCATGTACCATGCCTGATGGTAGGCTGGGGAGTTCATCAATTTTGCCTTTATGCTTCATAATATCCTGTCTAGCCTGTTAGGAGGCATAGAACTCAGGCACCAAGTTGGGATAGTAGTCTGGGAGAGGATTGGAGAAAACATTCCAATGCCTGTCTGTGAACTGAGCAATGATGTTGGGCAAGTCCCACCAAATCGAACCTTTTTTCCACCTTTATCGACTGGCCCTTGCATATAGTGTAGTGCCCTTTCATGTCGGTCACACAGAAGATGATGGCTTCCCTAGAGTCGGCGGGTGATGCGGAGGCTTTGGCCTTGCCTTTGCCTGTGTTCCTAGATGAAGACATTTTTTGCAAACATGATGTTAGTGGCAGCCATAATGTATTGAAATAAAATACCTAAACATTATACTAAAATTGAGATAAGAAGCAAAGAAGAAAAAATATCTTTCAAAGGATTAGCCGCACCGGCGAGCCGCAGGATGGGATCTGTGGACCACCGCTGACCTGCCGATGAGTAACAGTAAAATGAGGCAACAGGGCAGCAACCGGCGACAAAGTGGCAAATCTCCGGTTCTGATCCGCGAACCACCGATGTAACGCGAGATCAAATCAGTGGCCTGAAGCCACCATCAGATCGCACCGACGTTCCATCGGCGTTTCACCGGACCCAACTGGCGAATAGCCGATAGTCATCATCCCCAAAACAATTCCTTGAGTATCAATGGCACCATTTCACACTCACTTACATCATACTAACCATCAATTCTACACATGAAAAAGGACTGAAATGACGATTTACCCTTAAGAATGCGTCACCCAATCTATCATAGGGCAAAGCATGATATTTTAGTCCATTTGGGTTACTCAAACTTCACCCTCTTTTAAGTCTACACAACAATCACAAAATCCCCACATCCATTTCAGCAATAAACCATTATTATCCCACAAACTTCATATAACATCACATGTAGCATCAATTCATGGATCAACTTGGGGAAGGAATGGTAGTAAAAAAAATGTATGTTATCACTACATAATAAGCCGCCAAAACACCATTGAAGAGAGAATAAAAGAGTTTAAGAAATATTATCACTTGTGGGAAAAAAATTAATAGAGACCCACTTTTGAAGCTTGGAAATGCTCACAATGGAAAGGCTTAAACTTGTGTAGTAGGGAAGAAGGATGTGAGTATAGTGAGAAATGGTGGAGAGGGTGAGGGGTTTTATAGGTGCGTAGATAGTAATGGGGTTGGTTTGAGGAGGAGGTGGAGGATTAATGGTGAGTTGAATGTGTGGGAAGTGGAAGAGAGGGAGTTATGGGAATATGGAAAGGTGGGGTGTTGGGAAGGTGAAAAGTGGTGTGGGGAAATGGTAAAAAAAAATAAAAAAAGGAAACCTAAGGGAATATTTTGTTCAGACTAGGATGGCTCAAATAGATATCGGGGCCAGGTGGGTTCATTTTTGATTGAGATTCTGAAGTGGAACCTGCATCCTTACTGGCGTAACATCGGTGATACGCCGCCTTACCTTTTAGTGCTTGAAGTCCTAATTAGTTCACCATTTTGCAACCGACGACTCACCGGCGGTTCGCGATCGGGTTGGCGTTACGCCGGTGGGTTTTTGATTTGGCATCCATAGCTCATGTCATTTGGAATGCACCAACGATTAAACAATGGTATGCACTTTTATACCGGCGGTCCGCCAGTCTAACGTTTATGCTCCCTGGTTTCTACTTGGCTCTGTCACTATGCGGCGGTTCGCACATCTGGATCGGCAATTCGCCAGTCCAGTACGCTGCCTTCCTTGTTTTTTTCTTTCTCTCCTTGCTTCTCACCTCATTACCCCTACAAAAATCAAAAACAACAAAGACATAAAACAATCAAACTACAACACTTGGGTTGCCTCCCAAGAAGCGCTTAGTTAATGTTCTGACACGATGACTTTCCCATTTAGCAATCTTTGTTCGAAGGATCATCCTCAAATTTATCCTCTTTCATCTTCACTCCGCTCTCCTTGTTCTCCTCATGCAACACTCTAATCACTTTTCATGCATCTGGAGTCTCAACTGATGGGGCACACTTTAAAGGTGACCTCTTCGCTTCCAACTCGAAACTTGATCTCACCCAGCTCTACATCTATCAATGCTCGACCCGTGGCGAGCAATGGTCTCCCCAAAATGATTAGCACTTCTAAGCCATTTCATAATAAAGCACCACAAAATCATCTGGTAGAATGAATTCGTCCACCCTTACCAATATATCCTCTAGCACACCTAAAGGCTTCTTGATGGAGCGGTCAACCATTAATAACCTCATTGAAGTGGGTTTAGTATTCCCGAGCCCTAATTTCTTGAAAATGACAAGAGGCATTAGATTTATACTTGCTCCAAGATCGCAAAGGGATTTCTTAAACACACATAATCCAATAGTACAAGGAATCATAAAGGCTCCTGGATCTTCTCTCTTTGGGGTGAGATTGCTCATCATCATTGCACTACAGTGATGTGTTGTTTCCCCGATTTCAACAACTACCACCTTGTTTTTTTTTCAACAGCTCCTTCATGAATTTTGCATATTTGGGCATTTGAATTAGGGCATCCACCAATGGTATATTAATGGATAATTTGCTGAACATGTCAATGAATTTGCTCAATTGATCATCCTTCTTTTTCTTAGCCAACTTTGTGGATATAGGGGTGGAGCTCTTGGTTCAAGTTCTTCATCATTTAAGGCCTTTATGCCTGCCTCTTCTTCATATGTGAGGGAACTTTATCATCCTTTACCTCACTTTCATCTTCACTCTTTACATCACTACTTGGTGTTTTTGTCACCTCATCAAATTCATTTTCCTCATTTGATTTAGGATAAACAACCTCCTTAGGCTTCACTCTCGCATCTCCAATCAATTTACCACTCCTAGTAACAATATCCATGCATTGACTATCTTTCTTCGGATTTGACATTGTATCACTTGGGAATGTTCTCTTTATTTAGGGATTCATTTGAGCTTCCAAATGCTTAATGGAGGCTGAATGAGAGATCACCATCTGGGAAAGGTTATACACCTCCCCTTTCAATTCCTTGACCCCGCTTTCGGTTGATTCCACTTTCTTGAGGACTCTTGCTAACATCTCTTCAATTTTTGAGCTACGTGCATCGCTCACTCCTGGATGACTTTGTGCATTCTCAGCTTTTAGAGGAGGAACATATGGGTTTGAACTTCGGTGGTAACGGTCTCCCTCTCGATTTTGCTCTTTATTGCCCCATCTTTCATTTCTTTCAAGTCATCCCTGTGCATCGCAGTTTCTCCAACCTTGCCTCTTTTCCCTTGGGCGCCAAGGACCTTGATTAGTCCCTTGAAACCCAGGTCGTGAACCCCACATCTGATTTCCCATGTATTTTTATTCCTTATCGTACCTCGGTGGCGACGATTCTCCTTCAAAGTGCAATGGAACTTGCATACCTACAACATTCTCAACCTTGGGCTCTGCCCCCATCACATGTTTGGTCATTAGTTCCAGCTGTGTCATCATTTTAGCGATATTTTCATCCCACTCTTCTTCTCTTTTCCTTAACTCAGCTGCCAATGCACTAGAGCTAATGTCATGTGTCGATACATTAGTCTCTCTCGTATGCCATGCCCGATTTGTCTTTGTCATTCTATCCAAGAGGGCCTTAGCTAATCCGTATATCTTTCCATAATTGATCCTCCAGCTAGATTATTGGCAACTGACTAGTTAATGAAGTCTAGGTCTCGATAAAAACTTTGAAGGAGCACTCCATCCGGGAGATCATGGTTGGAGCACAGGGAAACCTTCTTCTTAAACCTTAACCATGTTTCATGCAACGGTTCTCTCGGTTCTTGTCTAAAGTTCATGATTTCATCCCTCAGCTGTAACATTTTTGATGGAGGGAAGAAATGATCCAAGAATGCCTCAATCAATTCTTGCCATGATGTAATGCATCCCAGGGGGAGTTCTTCCAACCACATGGTCACCTCTCCCTTTAGGGAAAATGGAAACAACCTCAATCTTATAAACTCTTAACATATATTGGTTATGTTGAAAGGCTAGAAGATCTCTAAGAAATTCCTCAAATGGCAATTTGCGTCCTCACATGGTTTGCCCCCAAATAGTCCTTTCATCTGCATCAAATGTAGCATTGTACTTGTGACATGGAATACGACATTCCCTACTGTAGGTGGTAGGCGAATGGCTCCCGCAACTTCGGACATCACCAGATTATCTTCCTTATGCTCCATATTACCCTCTACTGAGCTATCCCCTACTTGTGAATGATGATTAATATGAATTTATCCTAATAAGAACAACAAACTTGATGTCAACACCTACAATGCAAGACAAATTCAAATTAACAATCAATACAAGAGTATCAAGCTCTAGTACCCAGCAACGACCCCATTTTTGATAACATCCAAAATATACTCTTCATTACAAAAAAGCATACACGGTCGTTGTATAAAAAAAATCCCAACGGATGTCGGGGTCGAATCCCACAGAGACTAGTGAATGATATGCATGAGTTTTGTTTCAGAAATTAAATTTAGCTTACACCACTTGAAAATAACAAGGAAATAAACATTCTAGGGGAGATTGAGATTAACAATAGAGTATAAATTCTAATTCAGCTGGTTAAGATAGCAAAATGACCAAGGTTGTTGACAATAATATGAAAGACTAGAGGTGTGGTGTAGATGATATGCTAACTATAACTAAATAGGGTCATTCTAGGTCATCTCATGAGTTCAAGTTGTGTAAATAACATCAGGCAAGTGGGAATTTGATATTTTTCAACCTCATAAATACCTCTTGCTAGGGTTCTTTCTAACCACTAGACATAATTAAATCAACTTGATCAGATTTGGATTAATAGCTTTACTAATTTCTAGCTATTAGCTATTAATTAAGAGTGAGAATATGATTTTGGCTATTTCCAGCCCAATTTCACAACCTCACATCCATGTCTACCATTAAATTCGCTCTCAATACTCAATTTTCCTTTTTAAAGAAAAAATCAACTAAGAACAATTAGACCCACATCAGCAACCATGGATCTTCAATTATAGATTGGAGAGAATTTAACAGATTTACGCTAATTAACAATATTGAGATGACTCTAGCAATACCGAATTTAATTAAGCATTCATCACCACACACCTCTAGGTATCCTCTCCCCAGAATTGATGACTTGTTTGACCAACTTTAGGGTGCCAAGTGTTTTTCAAAGATAGACCTCTGATCCGGGCATCATCAGCTTAGAGTTAGAGAGACTGACATCCCGAAGACAACATTCAGGACTTGAATGCTCCTGCGACTTTTATGGATTTTATGAACAAGATATGCAAGCTGTATTTTGACATGATCGTGATTGTGTTCATAGATGACATTCTCATTGCTAAACCCTGAAAGCCCAAAGATTAGACTTGAGAGTTGAAACGAAGAAAAATTGAAATTCTGCACTAGATCACAGAACGGGTCGTTAGGTAACCCGTGAGGAGGGACCACGAGTTGTGGGGTGACTCGTGGTCAAGGAAAGAGGAGTGTGGTTTGAAGGGGTCACCAAGGGCATGACCACGAGTCGTGGTCAGGCCACACGACTCGTGGAGTCACCCGTGGTCTAGACTGGAGATTTGGCAAGGAAATCATGGGCAATGGGGATCATGGGTGGAGACCATGAGTCGTGGTCAGCCACCACGATTCATGGGGTCCATTGTGAGGTCCCCTGATGGAATCTGGCAGTGGACTTGGCAGTTTGTGGCCACGAGTCATGGCATCTAGGAATGAGTCATCTAGTCCCTCGTGGGGACTGGCAGTCAACAAAACCCTGCGATTTAAGTAAGGGTCTTTTCGTAATTCCTATGCTCTAGGGTCCTAAACTATGTCATTTTGTGTATTTTTTGGGCATGATAATATAGGTTAAGACCCTCTAATTATCCTCATTCCCATGCGTGCAAGTTAGGAAAATTTTAGAGAGATCAAGCGTAGTTCAAGCTCTTCTCCATCAATTCTTCCTTGGGTATTCGAAGAACCTTGAAATCTGATCTTACCCAGGTATGTAGGGTTACGAATGGGTGTTTCCCTTCACACCCATGCCCATTCTCTATTAATTCATGAAAATCTATCAAAAATCTCATGGGGTCTTAAGTCAATTTTTGTGAAAATCTAATGATTTTCTAATGGGTTATTATGATTTGTGATTTATATCATATTTTATGGATTCTGATCGGATTTTACAACTATTTTGGTATTAAAATTATTGATTTCAATTTCTACTAAATTCAGCATAATTATGTAAGATTTATGAGGAATTCATTTATGATCTTCACTTCAACTGTAGATATTTACAAGACCAACATGACTTATGCTTTGAAATGTGGATTTATTCAAATTCCCTCATGATTTGATGATTTACAAGTTAGACGTAAGATCTACAAGTATGCATGAACCCTATGATTTATGAAGTATGTTTTAGCCGACTCATGGGCCTTACGTCATGGTAAGTTCACGTATGTACAAGTATGTTTATGATTATCATGATTTAACTAGCCCATGAATTCATGCATAATATACTATGACCACTATATATGTTTTGGGAGTAGTATTGAACACCGAGTAGGTTCGGGGCCTAGGTTCTTCCCTGGATCTTATAAACTAAGTGCCCCCAAAGGTATGTTGGGACCTGCCTTGTGACTGTCCCTGGACCAAATGGCCCTTTTCATGGTGATATCACGCCCCTCATGGTTCTACCCTTGGCAAGGTACGAATGGCCTCCTAACTAGGTTTACAAGTTGGGCTCCATGTGTGCTCAAGTCATGCTCCATGTGTGCTCAAGAAGCGCGCCACACTTATGACGAAGAGGCTATGAGACATTTAGGAAATGTCCTCTTCTTTCATGATTTATGTCGTGCAATGAAAAGTCTTTCTATCCTTCTAATTTGTGCTATTCGCAATTACAGAATCATGGCTCCTAGAAGAATGAACGGAAGAAGAAATAGAAATGGCGAAGGCCATGAAGATGGCAATGGTCATGGGCATCAGCAAGCCCCACCATTTCAGGAGCCCCAGGTACCAGAGCCAGTTGCCCACGCGGAGTTTCGGGCGGCTATCCAGATGTTGGCGCAGGCCTTGACCACTTAGGTCAACCAGCAGGCTGTTGCGCATATCCTGCAGAATAGCAATGTGGCAGCGACTCGGATTAGAGATTTCTTGACGATGAATCCTCCGAAGTTCCTAGGGTCCAAGGTGGAGGAGGATCCACACGAATTTATCAAAGAGATTATGAAGATCACCAGGTTATGGGGGTGAAAAATGGAGATTGTGTTGATTTGGTCTCCTACCAGAAAAAAGGGGTAGCCCATATATGGTTCAAACAATGGAGAGATGTAGGGGAATAGGTGATGGCCCTATAGGTTGGGAAGAGTTCCACACAGTATTCTTGGATCGGTTCTTCCCTCGAGAGATGAGGGAGCTAAAGGTGGCTAAGTTTGTTAACTTGAAGAAGGGTGACATGTCAGTTCAGGAGTACACTTTTGATTTCACCCATCTATCCAAGTATGCGCTAGAGTTGGTGGCAGACTAGAGGGCTCGAGTGAGCCAATTTATTCATGGAGTGGCGGACTACTTGGATAAGGACTATAGGACCACCATGTTGCATCGGGATATAGTTTTTCCCCGCATTGTGTTGCATGCTCAGCAGATGGAGTTAGTGTACCGGAGGTAGAGAGAGGCCAAGAGGGCCAGGACGGACAGTTATAGGACTTCTCAGACTAGATCAGGGGGTGGACAACGTCAGCAGTCTCAGCACAAGTCTATTGCTCCAGCACCATCATCGGCTAGTACACCATCTAGGTTCCGAGGGGATCGAAGGAGAAGTGCAGATATAGCGCACTTTCCTAGCTTGTGTAGGATGGGACAAGAATCACCTTGAGAGATGCTTAGTTGGCTTGAATGCTTGTTTCAGGTGTGGAAAACCCAAACACAGACTCAGGGATTGCCCTTCAACCAGATCAGGGGGCAGTGGAGCCCATATGCCAGCAGCCAGTTCAGCCGCCCCAGCAGCACATCCCTCTCAATAGGGTTCCTCGACTAGTTCACCCGGCGATCAGTGCCAAAATAGGTTCTATGCTTTAGCACCCTGCCAGGAGCAGGAGGTCTCCCTGGATGTTGTCACGGGTATGTTATGAGTATTTCATGATGATGTTTATGCTTTTCTAGATTCGGGGGATACTTTGTCTTTTGTGACTCCTTAAATTTCTAGTAGCTTTGGAGTTAGTCCCGAGACTCTATCAAAACCATTTTCAGTTTCTACTCCTGTTGGTGATTCAATTGTAGCTAGGCGGGTGTATGGAGGATGCCCGGTCATTATATTGCATAAAGTCACCTCCATAGACCTTGTAAAGTTAGCCATGACTGACTTTGATATTATTCTTGGCATGGATTGGTTGTATGTGTGTTATGCTTCTATTAATTGTAGAACCCGTGCAGTGGAATTTCGTTTTCCAGGTGAATCAGTCTTGGAGTGGAAGGGTAGTTGGTGGTACCTGTAGGTCGTTTCATATCCTATCTTAAGGCCAGAAAGATGATTTCTAAGGGTCGCATGTATCATCTAGTTAGGGTTAAGGATGTTGAGCTCGATACCCCAACTATCTAGTCAGTTCCGGTAGTCCGTGAGTATCCAGAGATCTTTCGTGATGATTTGCCAGGTGTTCCTCCCGAGAGGGAGATTGATTTTAGTAATGAACTTCTGCCCAACACGCAACCTATATCTATCCCTCCTTAAAGGATGGCTTCACCGAGCTAAAGGAGTTGAAGGACTAGTTGAAGGACCTGTTAGATAAGAGTTTCATTAGGCCGAGCAAGTCTCCATGGGGTGTACCAGTGTTATTTGTCTGGAAGAAGGATGGTTCACTTCGGATGTGCATTGACTATTGGCAATTAAACAAGGCCACCGTTAAGAAAAGGTATCCTTTACCCAGGATCGATGATTTGTTTGACTAGCTTCAGGGTGCCAACTATTTCTCAAAGATAGATCTCAAGTCCGAGTATCATCAGCTTAGGGTTCAGGAGTGTGATATCCCGAAGACAGCCTTCATGACGCGGTATGGTCATTATGAGTTTGTAGTTATGTCTTTTAGACTAACAAATGCTCCTCCAGTTTTATGGACTTGATGAACAGGGTGTTCAAGCCGTACCTAGATATGTTCGTGATCATGTTCATTGATGATATCCTTATTTACACTCGGAGCGAGGGGAGCGTGCCGCTCATTTGAGAGTAGTGCTTCAGACTCTCAAGGATCGCCAATTGTATTCCAAGTTCTGCAAGTACAAGCTCTGGTTGAATTCGGTAGCATTTTTGGGCCATGTGGTATCAAGTGAGGGCATAAAGGTAGATTCTCAGAAAATCAAGGCGGTGAAGAATTAGCCCAGACCGGTGAATCATTCAGATATTCAGAGTTTCTTGGGTTTATCTAGGTACTATCAAAGGTTTGTTGAGGGCTTCTCATCTTTGCAACACCTTTGACCAAGTTGACTTAGAACAAGGTGAAGTTCCAATGGTTGGAGGCTTGCGAGAGGAGCTTCCAAGAGTTGAAGACTCGACTCACTTCAGCACCGGTGTTGACCCTGCCCGAGGGTACTGATGGTTTTGTGGTATATTATGATGCTTCAAGAATTGGAGTCAAGTGTGTATTGATGCAGCGAGGGAAAACGATAACATATGCCTCCAGACAGTTGAAGATCCATGAGAGGAATTACTCGACCCATGATCTAGAGTTGGCCGCAGTGGTATTCACATTGAAGATATGGCAACATTACTTGTATGGGGTCCATGTGGATATGTTTACGGACCACAAGAGCTTATAGTATGTGTTCACACAGAAAGACCTCAATCTATGGCAAAAGAGGTGGTTAGAGCTACTCAAAAACTACGATATGAGTGTTCTTTACCATCCGGATAAGGCTAATTGGTGGCAGACTCACTTAGTAGGCTCTCTATGGAGAGTATGTCTCATATGGATGAATGGAAGAAGGAGTTGGTGAAGGATGTGTGTCGACTCACAAGGTTGAGAGTTAGGTTGGTTGACTCGACTGATAGCGATGCTGTTGTTCAGAATGGATTAGAATCATCCTTGGTGACAGATGTAAAAGCTAGGAAAGATGAGGACCCGATTTTGGTAAAGTTAAAGGAAGCCGTTCAAAATCAAAAGGTAGAGGTCTTCTCCTAAGGGGGAGATGATGTGCTTCAGTACCAGGGTCGCCTATGTGTTCCTAATGTTGACGATTTGAGGAGTCAGATGTTGCATGAGGCCCATGGATCCAGGTATTCTATCCATCCGGGTGCTACCAAGATGTATTGTGATTTACGGGAGATTTATTCGTGGAATGGCATGAAAGAGGATATTGAAGAATTTGTAGCCAAGTGCCCGAACTGTCAGAAAGTAAAGGTTGAGCATCAAAGGCCGGGAGGAGTACTTCAAGATATCAGTATTCCTACTTGGAAGTGGGAAGAAATTAATATGGATTTCATAAAAGGTTACCTCGTACTCGTCGACAATATGATTCCATTTGGGTTGTGGTAGACAGGTTGACCAAGGCTGCACATTTTCTTCCGATGAAAACCATGGATTTAGTGGAGGATTATGCTAAGCTAAATATCTGGGAGTTGGTTCGATTGCATGGAGTGCCCTTGTCCATCATTTCAGACCGAGGTACTCAATTTGCCTCTCAGTATTGGAAGTCATTTCAAAAGGGATTAGGTACATAGATTAAGCTCAACACAACATTTCACCCGCAAATGGATAGTCAAGCGGATCGGACAATCCAGACTCTCGAAGACATGTTGAAAGCATGTGTGATGGACTTCAAAGGTAGTTGGGATGATCACTTACCCCTGATCGCGTTTTCCTACAATAACAACTATCACTCTAGTATCCAAATGGCGTTGTTTGAGGCTCTCTATAGGCGGAGATGTAGATCACCCATTGGGTGGTTTGAGGTTGGTGAGGCAACACTGGTAGGGCCAGATTCGGTTCATGAAGCAATGGAGATAGTTCAGTTGATAAGAGACAGGTTGAAAATTGCACAGAGTCGCCAAAAGTCTTATGCGGACGTGAGAAAAAGAGAATTAGAATTTGAGGTCGACGACTGGGTATTTCTGAGAGTGTCTCCCATGAAGGGAGTGATGTGGTTTGGAAAGAAAGGGAAACTTAGCCCTCATTATGTTGGCCCCTACCGGATTGTTAGATGGGTAGGTAAGGTGGCATACGAGTTGGAGTTGCCCTGCGAGTTATCTTCCATGCATCCCGTGTTTCATGTATCGCTTTTGAAGAAGTGTTTGGGTGATCCAACTCTAGTTATCCCGGTGGACAGTGTTGGTGTGAAAGACAACCTTAGTTATGAGGAGGTTCCGATGGAAATATTGGATCGTTAGGTGTTCGGTGTGAAAACTACAGGCAAGTGCACGTGGTCGAACCAAGTAGTAAAGTGGCTTATTTCAAGCCGAGTATCGATCCCACAGGGACTGAACTACGGTATTAATTAACTTAAGCGTCGGTGAACTATATCTCTATGAATGCAGACAACCAAATAAATAATGTTTTAAGAGTTAAAGTTTACTAAGTAATGAGAATCTAAGTCAAGATTATAATTTGAG
>JACEIK010000581.1:57398-76568 GCA_018107945.1 Datura stramonium | reverse complement strand
TTATTACCTTGGTCCAGTCCCTGTGGGATCGATACTTGGCTTACTTTAGCCATTTTACTACTTGTTCGACCACGTGCACTTGCGTGTAGTTCTCAAAAGAACTGAACACCTACGCCACACATTAGAGTAAGACTTCCGATGACTCTGGACTATTGGTAGCTATTTTTTGATAAGTTTAACTCTTCCCACCTGACTAATGTAGTATTCCCTAGTTCAACTATCCCTAATTTACCTACTTCAAATCATCATATAGGGGCATGCACTTCTACCTATAACGCACCTCCGGGCATCTGAGTTGTGTGCTTTCTTGGCCATTTGTTTGGAGACGAGGAGTCGTACTTAACTTAACATACATCCCAATCTTCTATGAAAGCCTTTCCAAAACCTGGTTGTGAGTCCTTTTGTTGGAAGTTAATAGACGCTGGGACACCATATAGCCGGAATGTTTCTTTAGTATTCAATTCAACATAGTCTTTTAGCTGAAACATAAGTCTGTCCGATAAGAAATAAGTTAATCTCATTAGCCTTTCGATAATGACCCAATAGGGTCACATTTACACCTGGTATGAAGTAACCTTGTAACTATATTCTGACTGACTCCTTGTCGCTTCTACGCGGGCACGGCTATCTCCTGAATTAGCCCGTCGGATTTCTGTTCCCCGGCCTTCCCTCATTGGTTACTAGAGCTCTATGCTATGACTCAACAATATCTTCCCTCTTCCTATGCCATCAATAGGTCTTTCATTACAACCTGATGTGTTTTCATTAAACTCTGGGTGGAGGGAGTAACGGACATGGTGCACCTTGGCCATAGTCTGCTAATGAAGTCTTGCCACCTTTGGAATGTAGAGTTTGCCTCTAGGTCTCATGACTCTGCCCATTGTTATCTTAAGGGACAATAACTTCCTACTAGGCCATGTCTCGAGGCTATACTAGGTTGAATCTCTATGTCACCACTTCTTCACCTCCACAACTAGTGGTGATATTGCAGCATTCTAGGTTACAACCTCGGTATCTCTTAACTGTTAGGCCGATGCTTATTCCTCAACATTCAGTGGTGGTCCCACACTTTGTCAATCTACTTCAACCTGGAGGTGATTCTATTTTCCTCTACAATTAGATACTCGTGCCTTCTGCCTTGCTTCTTTAGGCTGAGATTTGGGGTTTGTGCCCTCTGCCTCATACTATCAAAAATATTACTTGACCAAGCCTATCGACCTGTATCCTTCTGACCCACACTCGGGCTTATTTCGTTCATATGATATCTCTGTCTTTTTGCATAGAAAACTCGGGCTTTACTATTACTGGGGGTTTATCGCTGATGGACTCTCTCACACACACTTAAGTGCTACTGACAATCTTATCCGCCCTCCTGATTTACTACTATAAAGGTCTAGATAGCTTTGTGAACACTAAGGGTCTCTAATTCCTCTTGGAGTCAACAATTTTAACCCTCCTTTATTAATCATTCTTGGAAATATGGCATTGATACTTACATTTTCTATTGTACTGGAAAAAAATCAACTGGGCAATAGGAAGCAACCCTATCATTCCATAATAAGGGTAGGGCACGAAATTCATCAACTCTAAAGGCTGGAGGTACAAACCTCGCATGATCCTTCGTATATTTTAGGTAACCCAATGCCAACTGTCATCCTTTTCTAATTCTAGACGTCTACTAAGTAGGCTAACTCATATATATATACCATACTCTTGACCTCCTATTCCGAGGCTGTAGGGAGAACTGGGGACGGTGCTAACATATCTATTACCTTATGAGGTTCCTGGTATCATGGGAGGATGATGGGGAGGTTAAAAAGACATCTTCTTCCGTCCCTAGGCTAATTGTCTCCCAAATGTGGCGCCTCACTGGTACCCTTTCCTACTGTTATAACTGACTTGCAGCTAACTGAAGTCTGTCTTATCCAAACGTTACTCTTAGAAAGACATAACAATGAAAGCTTAGGGACTCAACCCTATACAACTCTACTCTATAGCACGATCTGAGAAGAAGAAAGGGTAACCGTACTATCATTCCTCGTAGCCTCCTGCTTATAGAATGTGGTGCACAATACATTTATAAGCAAGACTCTACTAGACACTGCTTGCAGACTCCCTAGAATACGAACTGCTCTGCTACCAAGTTTGTCACGCCCTACCTTGGGAGGGATGACTAGAACCTAATGTCATACTGGAATCTGAACTGACCTGGCTGGGCTCAAGCACCTCTGGTGCCTACCAGTGACTCAAATTAAAGAAAACAAACTATTATATCTCAGTTGTAAACACAACCTCATGACGACAAAGCCACCTGTAAGAGAAACCAGATAATCAAAAATAAAATAATAAAGGGATCCTATGCAGGCCGACAAGACCACAATGTTGTCTAATTATAAAAAAATAAAAATAGGTAGCTACACTAGGCCCCACATGGACAACACGTAAAATAAGACATACATAGGCCCCACACGACTAAAAACTACCAACTAACTAAGGACTATAGTCTGCAAGCCTCTAAGAATATAAATAGTGGTTGGGACAGGGCCCCGGCCTACCTAAATACTATACAAATAAAAGATGGTAACCTTTATGACTTGGAAACTCCGACTGAAAGGAGCTGGCAGAACTACTGACACTGAATAGCTGCAAGGAGATCTCACAACCTGTCTGTATAAACCTGTAGACAAGTAGTGCCCCATAATTGGGCATCAGTACAATATGTATCGAATATGTAAGACAGTAATGAAAAGCTGAATAAACAATGATAAAGAACTAAAAGTGAACAACAAGAAGGGGCAGAGTTTAACCTGAAAGCTTTCTTATCCATAACCTGCATCTAGTAAAGCATTACACGTATATGAGCTAAGACTTTATAATTACATATTTATAAATTATAAGTAGCAGGAAAGAATGCAAACAAGAACCTAACCTAGTCCCTAGAAGCCTAGAAGGTACAATCAACACAAAATAACCCGCTCGGGGCCCCCATAAGCCCTGGCGAGCACAATTTAATCTATATACCCCTAACAAGGTCAATCTGAGTCACAACTAACTATAGCCAACCTACTGTTCCCCTAGATATGCAATTGAGCCCACTCAGCTCCTAATTTGTAGTTGTGTCTGAGTCTAGTGGACTCCTGATAACTGCACCCTAGGAACCAAGCTCGACGAGGGTCAATGATGCCGATATGATATAAAGATAATAGTACAACCATGGAATGGGCTGTAATATGGCCTTTGGGCCTCTGTATAGTCCCTTGGGACAACATCTGGCTCCTTAGAGCGATCTATATAGCCCCATAGGCAATAACATCATCATATAGCTCCTTTGAGCAATCAATAGCCCTGTAGGCAACGACACGGCAAGTAACCCTGAGGTTGGTTAACGAAAGGCTATCCTAGGTGGGGTAAATCCCAACCGGTACACTTCATCTTAATCTCAACCTGGACACTCAAAAGAGTATCTGGCTCATAAGGTCTAACACGACCACTACTCGCCCTTAGAATAATCTGCATAGCTGCTAACAGGTGCACCCCGTATGCCTATATCTAATTAGAGAATCCTGATAGTGATCATAATCTCTAACGGTATGGACTGAATAGGGCGAGATCTAGAGTGGCCTAATGATACTCTGAATGTCATGCTAGGACATTGGTGACTCATAAGCGAACCATAATGTCGCGAACAGTCAACTGTCTAGTTCCTTTAGGACAATTGTAGGGTTGCCACTTAATTGGACCTGCTCCTGAGCAGTCAGCCCCTAACCTTCCCCAAGCGGTTTGCTATTATTCCTAGCCTGAAGGTAATACTATATTTCTACAATTCTAGTCCCTTAGGCACTGACTTGGTCTGTTCAGATTTCATATGCCTTTTCTAGGTGATTCTTAACCTCATAGGTAAGTTTTGTCTGTACTTAGTCGTCCCGGCAACCTACATCTGAGTATCTTATCAGAGCAGACTGGGCCATTGGCCCCACATATAACTACTAGTAAAGTCCCTCCCCCCTGTAGGGTATCCACTGGTCTATCAGACTAGTATCAACTAGAATGGTATCCTAAGCGACTTGTCCAACATGCACTAAATCAACTGAAACTAACAGTTACCGACAATAGCTAACTATATGGCAAGCTGACCCTCAACTCACTAGGAAATTCTGGTGCCACTGACTCTAGGCTTTGGAGGCGTCAAAGTATGCTAATGGCCTCCGGGCGAGTTTTACTAACAATACAGGCGCCAAATTGGTAGTTATATCGCCTAGATGCGCCTATGTTGTTCAACTTACTAAATCAGGCCCAATAATTATCCATAAGCTTCTAAGGCCTATGCCTAACAATAAAACATTCAATTCTACTAACACAGTGAACTAAAGAACAGAGGAGTTTCTATGACGCATGTAGCGTGAGTCACACTTAACATGTTCTTTCCCGACAAAGGATACTGCGATATATTCTTTATACATTTTCTAGGAGCTAACCACAACATATGTAATCATAATCTACTGATAGTAGCTAATCACAACACACTTGATCCTTATATACTAACAACAACTAATTACAACATATAGGATTATTATATACATTCAAGATATAGGTCGTATCACTACGCGATGAGAATAACTTGCCAAAGGAATAAGCCTTAACATACCTCGAATGTCGATTCTCTTTTATTCGGTTAGTTTAACCTGTAGCCGACGATTCCATTCCATTGCGGCCTTTATATGAGAAAATGAGGCTATTTTAATAATAGAAATTGGTGAATAATGATATCCTTTAATAGGTTTGACTACAACTTCAAATTCATTTTATTCAGCTGAAAACTTACAATTTCTCAGATGTTTAGAAGGGAGAAATGCTTACCTATTGCCCGTGGCCGTTTAGAGTCCAATTTGGAACAATTCCGACAATCTTTACTTGGCAGGGTTCCGGTTTGCCGAGCGAATTTTCGAGAAATAACTCCATAGAAATGCTTCCCGTAGGTCTAGAACTCGTTACCCGAAGTTAATTTGCGTTTGGACGGTGTTTGGTAGTGTAATTTGAATAAAATTCGATGAATAGTGCATGCTCCTTCTGATTCTTGTCGTGGGATCTTTTGATGAATGAATTAAAATGAACCAAGGCTTATATATATACACACATGGGAGGTGGACTAGGGGGCACCCTGCGCCAGCCAAGGCGCCACAATGCCCCGCGTCGCGCCTCTCAAAATGCCAGCAGGCCTGGCATGCCGCGCTGGCCCCTCACGGCCTAGCCTCTTCTGACCCTAATTCTGAGGATTTTTTCACACGCGTCAAGCTCTCCTTACCCGTCACAAATCAACACATACTCCTACTAACCGATGATATTTTATGGGGTGTAATAAAATGGGGAACAAGAGTATTGAAAATATCATATGCAACATGATTCACATTCTCAATCAATTAGCATGATTAAAGCAATGTAAGAGCTCATGGACACATACCAATTTTAGAATTTGAAAAGAAGTGCAGAAGTAAAGCTTGGAGCATGCCCAATAATGGGGTGCAAAGAGTAAAAGTTTATATTGCTAAGAGGGATTTTGAGTAATTAGAAGTGAGAGTAAAAGAACGAGGATGGGGGTATATGGGTTTAATAGGGGAAATGTGATTGGGTAGTAGAAAGGTGGATGTTAATGGTGAGTTTTAATGGAGGGAGGCTGAGAAGGTGAAAAGGATGTGGTTAGGTGAAAAGTTGGATACAAAGAATATTGGAAAAGTAAAAAGGATATTTGACCGGCTCTATGCTTTTTAAAATGTTCTGGGTCAAGTTGGTCAATGGGTTGGTCAAGATTCAAAAAATAAACTTAATCACCTCCACCGGTGCTAGACCTGTGACCACTAGTGGGTACCGGTGTCTTGCTGGTTCAAACGCTAGTGACCTGCCCAATGCCCAGTTCACTGTGTTCAGGCTGCGCTTAATCGACATTTCACAAGTCTTAACCTACATTTTGTCGGTGAGTCGCAGCTCACCGTTAGATTTCTAGAATTTCTCTAGGTGCACCGGTTCATACCCGTGCCAAAGCGGCCGCCCGCAGAATGCCACTGGCATTTTTCTGGTCAAACACTGGCTTCTACTCTTTCTTACCCATCTTCTGTATCTCTCTTGTGATAGGGTGGTGCCTTGCGCCTGGGCACCAGCGTTTCGCCGGTGTCGCGCAGTGGCTGCCTTGTTATTTTTCCTTTTTCTTGTTTTTTTCATCCAATCTATCAACAAAACCAAAAACAACAAAAACATCAAAGTGCCCAAAGTAAAAACACTTGGGTAGCCTCCCAAAAAACACCTTATTTAACGTCTTGGCACGACGGATACCAATTCACTTTCTGGAGGATCATCCGCCGAATCGTCCTCATCAACACAACCTTCATCTTGTGCTGCTTCATCATTCAAAACCCGTATCACCTTGCATTCTTCCAGGGGATCAATGATTTGAAAAACTTTAAAAGTGACCTCCTCACCTCCCACTCGAAATTTTAGCTCACCAAGTTCCACATCTACCAAAGGTCTGCCTATGGCAAGAAATGGTCTCCCCAAGATAGGTACTTCAACATCTATATCACAATCAGGCACGACAAAATCATCTGGAAGGATGAACTTGTCGACCCGAACCAAGACTTCCTCCAACACTCCCACCGATTTCTTTATGGACCGATCAGCCATCAACAACCTCATTGAGGTGGATTTGGGACTCCCCAACCCCAACTTCTTGAAAATTATGAGAGGCATCAGGTTTATTCTTACCCCAAGGCCACATAGGGCCTTTTTGAACACACACAACCCAATGGTGCAGGGAATAGTAAAGGCTCCCAAGTCCTCTCTTTTGGGAGCGAGGTTGCTTTCCATCATGGCATTGCAATGGTGTGTCACCTCCCCTACACCAGCATCTATGATCCTCTTGAGGTTCAGGTTTAAGGTTTTCAAGATTCAGGTTTAGCGTTCAGGGTTCAGGGTTCAGGTAAAATATCTTTCATAAACTTGGCATACCCAGGCATTTGAAGCAAAGCATCCACTAAAGGTATATTGATTGACAATTTACTGAATATCTCAATGAATTTTTGGAACTGATTGTCCTCCTTTTTCTTGACTAATCTCTGAGGATACGGAGGTGAAATCCTAGGCTCTTGGCCTATGTTGGGTAAAGCCTCTTTGCTCGGTTCATCTTCAACAATATCCTTCACGGGAGTTACATCAACTTCTCCCTCATTCAATTCTTCTTCATCATTCATAATCTTTGGTGCTTTTGGAACCGCATCCTTCACTTCATCCCTACTTGTTTTTAGGTCAGAAACATCTTTGGGCTTTACACCTACATCTTCAAATACCTTGTCACTTCTAGTCACAATTTCCATACAATGGCCATCCTTCTTCAAGTTGGGTACGGTGTGACTAGGAAGTGTACCCTTCATTGGGGAACTCATTTGGGAGGACAAATGATTCATTTGCACTTCCAAGTGCTTAATTAATGTGAGTGAGAGTTCACCATTTAGGTGAGGTTCGACACCTCGATCCCCTTTCAATTCCTTGATTCCACTATCATGGATTTAACTCTCTTGAATATTCAAGCCAACATCTCCTTAATCTTGGAGCTTCCCACATCACTCACACCAGGTTGTATTTAGGGATCGTAAGCCTTTTGAGGGGGAATTTCTGGGTTTTAGCTGCAATGGTAATATTTTCCATCACGATTTTAATTACCCCATATTTCATTGTGATCAACCCAACCCTAGTTGTCTCGGTTCCTCCAACCTTGATTCTCCTCCCTTAGTTGCCAACAACCTTGATTGGCACCTAGGTACCCCAGGCGAGAACCCGCCATTTGATTTGCCATGAATTGGGACTCCTCTTCATACCTGGGTGGTGAGGCTGCTCCTTCATATGGCATTGTACCTTGAGTCCCCACGGCATTAATGCTCTTATACCCACTCCCCATAACATGTTTCATCATCAACTCAAGGTGGGTCATCATTTTTTCCAAAGTCTCATCTCGCACCTCCTCCCTTTTTCTCATCTTAGCGGTCATAAAACTTGAACCCACACCATTCGAAGGTACTTCAATTTCCCTTGTGTGCCAAGCTAGATTCATTTTAGTCATCTGATCCAACAAAGCTCTAGCTATTCCATAGGGCTGGTTAATGAGAGATCCACCCGCCAAGTTGTTTGCCACGAACTTGTTAATAGAGTCTAAGAAATGATATAAACTTTGAAGGAGCACTCCATCTAGAAGCCCATGGTTGGGACATAGGGTCACTTTCTTCTTGAACCTCAACCAAGACTCATGTAAGGGCTCACCCAGTGTTTGCCTGAAATTGATGATATCATCTCTTAGCTGCAACATCCTCGAAGGAGGGAAAAACCTATCCAAGAAGGCTTCAGTTAATTCTTTCCATGAAGTTATACATCCCGGAGGGAGCTCCTCAATCCACATGGTCGCTTCCCCAGTCAAGGAGAATGGAAAGAGCCTTAATCTGATAGACTCTTGGCTTATATTTGTGATGTCAAATGGTTGGCGAATCTCAAGAAAATTTCGAAGATGTCAATTGCATCTTCACTTGGCTAACCACCAAAGAGTCCTTTCATCTATAGCAAGTGTAGTGTAGTATTGTACTAGTCACATGGAACACCGCATTGCCTACCGTGGGTGGTAGCCAAATGGCACCTGCTATGTCTGGCATCATAGGATCATCAGCTTCATGGTCCATATGTACCATCCATAGAACCTTCTTGAGATTGTTGACCAATACCAGTGATCCTATAAAGGTACCCAAGAACAACAACAATTGTAAAATCAAAATACAAGATGCTAAATTAATTTAACTCAACAATCAGCTAAGGGCTATCTTACACCATTCCCCGACAGCGGCGTCATTTTTTATAACATCCAAATTCACTCCTTGTAAAGAGAGAGTGTAAATAATCGTTGGCAAAACAAATATACCCGATGAGTGTCGGGGTTGAATCCCGTAGGAAATAGTACTTAGATGGCACGAAAGTTTCCTATCAAGTAAAGCTAAGAAGCATCATTGTATTTAAAACAAACAAATAAAAATTTGGAGGTTCAAAAGATTGCAATTAAAATATAAAAATAACTATTGATCAATCAACAAGATAACCAACTTGAATTAGTAAAAATGAGCGAGAGTTAGGGGTATGATTTTGAATGGGGTGTCAATTCGATTGGTATGGACTAGAAAATTAAATTATTACTCATAAATATAAATAGCCATGGACGAGGTGGCACCCCATATTTTTCAACCACTAGCGTACCTTTTTCCTTGGGTTTTCTCAAACCCCAAGGTTCCAAACAATATATCCATTAAGACTTGGATTAGATTTGAGCTATTTCTAGCCTCAAATCTCTCATGGGTGAATGATTATGGGTTTTAGCTATCTCTAGCCTAACCACACACAATCAACACCCAATTACCCACCATTGTTTTCTCACTCATACTCAATTTTCCTTTTTCAAGCAAAAATAGAGTAAGTAAACATCACCCACATTTGCAACTATGAGTAATTTAATCATAAATTGGGAGAAAATACAGATTTATATTAAATGAGTAACTCTAAGATTAATCTAGCAACAACCAATCCAATTTAATCCCAATTCCTATATACACCCCTAGCAAAGAGATTTAGCTACAAGAAATACAACATTAACTCAATAATTAAATCATGAAATTCATCATAAAGAGTTAAATTCACGCTCGCAATTTTCTTTAGTGGAGGTTGTTTACCTTGAAGAAGAAAAGGAAAAAGCTACTCAATATTCTGCCTCTCTAACTTTCTTCTCTCTACCAATCTGCAAGGAATGATATGGTACTTTCTAAAAGAATATACAAAAATAGGTCAACATACTCCTAAATTTTCGTGCTAGATGATTTTTCCCTTCCTACAGGCGATGTCACTTGTGAGTCACTGGCGTTCCGCTAGTATCCATCCGCGGAACGCTGCTACGTCGCATATGCGAGGGAAATGACCCTAGGTCCAACCGACACTGGCACCGGCAGTTCGTAGGTGCTGACTCGCATTCCACCAATGCACCTTCCACTATGGCCAGTATGATTATGCGTTCGAGTCGGTTTTACGCCCGCTCTATTCGGTGGAGCATCGGTTCCATCCGGTCTAGCTTCAGTCCTCTTCTTAAATTTCATGTTTTTGTCCAAGTTCTTGCTTTCTCTTGTTAAATTAATACATGAAAAAATTAAAGAGAATGAGCATAAAAATCTCTTAAATGACTTGAAAACTAAGCAAAAGCTCATGTTTAAAAGCCTAATGAGTTGGTAAATTACCAACTCATCACTCCTCCGTCGAAGATGTCTCTTATTCAAACGTTGATTATTTTCTTGTTCTTTTCTTCTCTGAATTACTCTTAGACAATGTTAGATAAATGTCCTAGTGTACAATGACAATCGGGTTCTAGGAATGTTTATAACAGATTAATTTTTGTTTCTCTATTTATATTGATGTTCCACTAATTAATATCATAATGTGTTTATTTCCTCTAAACATTGATGGCTTTGAGGTAAATAGTTGGGAAACATTGGTTTGCCCATTGGAGGGAGGGGGAGAGGAGGTTGCATCGGTGCCAATCATGGTCAATTGGATCGTGACAACTTCTTAGTGTTTTCTCTCCCATCTATACAATTGAGCGTGCCGTACACGAATTTGTATTTTGTCCGATTTTGAGTGAAGCTTCTAGAAGTCCCAGTGTTATTATCCCCTTCTTTTGCATTTTTTTTTTACCTTTTTGCTAGATTTCGTTAGATTTCCATCCTTGAAGCTTATCCCTTAAAGATTTTGCTGCAAAATCACTTCTCCCACATCGATTGGAAAAGAATTTATGGGACTTGAGTTCGCTATATGAACCCTTTTATTTTGCACTATTCATTGGATGGATTTGTTCCATCTCCTCTGAGAATTTTTGATATTAGAACTGGGACTAGAAGTTTTCTGCTTCCGACAAATTTCAAAATCTCTTGGGGATCTAGTCTAAAGATTTGTTTTTTCTTTTTTCGGAGTCCTCTGGTCGGAAAGAGCTGTGGAGATTGTCTTTCCCAACTCATTGCTTCAGTCTGCTACTCTGATTCAGTCTCTTGGACTCAGTTCTTCTTGCGCGTATTGTTCTAAAAGCACATTAAACTATTCTTTTGAGTTAGCCTCCGTCACAGCTAAAGGAAGGGAAGCTAATATTTGGGTCCAAGGCCATGACAAAGTACTTTTCCATTAAGCAAAGATGAGCTATATTCAGAATAAATTCTCAGCTACTAGCAGTTTGGTCCAATTCCTCCCAGACGAACAAAAATAGGAATTGGGCTGAAAATTATCATTTTCAGAATTTTGGGACAAACTGAAATTTACTTGCTTTTCTGCTTATGTTATTGTATTTTATTTTATTTAAATGACAACATTATTTATTAATCTAGATTGATTTCTCAAAGATGTGATGATTTCTCTAAAAGATATTTTTGACTTACGTTTTTATATTATTCATACCTTCGTATACTGTTTCGCATGCCTTCAAAATAGATTTGGGAATATTTATTAAAATTTTACAAAAATAAATTACTTAGGAAAATCTAACTTCTTAAATAATAACGTGAGGATCCCCAATATCCTTTCAGAGTTATTAAACGAAACATGATATCCATGTTTAAGAGGATGAGTTAATCTTTATTTAGTTCAAAATCATAATTCGGATAATATTTGAACGTTAAAGTTTATTTACAAATTTAGACATTCTAATTATTCAGGAGGAATGGATAAATAAAAAATACTACTCATTCTAAAATTTTCTAAATGACTTAAATATTTTATTATTTAGCCAAACTATTTTCAAACCTGCCGATTATGCATTTTGCAGATCCTTTAAGGTGCTTAAAAGCTTCCTTATAGGATTATTTGAACCTTTACCCAAACATTGATTTTAAGTTAAAGGGTTTTTTTTTTTAATTTTCCTTTTCAAATGATTTTCTTAATTTCCTAAAAATTAAGTGGCGACTTTGTTTTGAAAACAAATAGCGCCAAGTTACGAAAAGATTTTCGAACTTCGGTTCAAAATCGATGTGTAACACTCATACAGGACTCCCATTACCCTTCTCTTCTTTCTATTAGTTAATTACCAACAATACTTCAATAATGTTAAGCAAGAAAGCTTAACTTGTCTTAAATTTGAAGACCAAACGATCACAAGAAGTCCTTTCTCTTCCTCAAAGCTTTTAACAATTTCAATCTATTCAAATACATAATCTACATAAACATATGAATGTGTAGACATCCATATTATTATATTATTAATTTGAATCCAAAAATTCAATCTCAAACCACGATATCAAAACTGTAATTTCTTTATAAGATCATCTTACATATAGACATATATATTATAATTTCATAAAATCACCTAATTCCATCTACGAATCACCCCTCAAATCACTAATTTCTATATCCTTGAGCACAGAGCTCAAAACCCCTAAATTCCCAAATCAAACAATGGATAAAATGTCAAATTAGTGATGGAATCATGAGACAATATCATACTAAAGATTAAAATCTTACGCCCAAATTGAATTTAAATGAATACCACCAAAATTGCCCAAATACGTGAACAAAATGGATTTTGGAAAAACCTTAATAAGTCTGCTAGGCATCTTCACAGAAGCGGAATTTTCTTTACAAGTACAATTTTGCATCAGCAAAAACTTCTTGGCAGAAAGGAGAACATACTAACTCGCCTCAACTCTATAAAATCGATTTCGCATCTGCGGAAGAAACCTCATAGATGCGCAAACCTCCCAAGACCCTCACTCCGTAGAAGCAAAAAAAACATCTGCAATGAAGACACTGCACTTGTGGAAATACTACATAGGTATGGAACCCAGCTAACAATGCCCTTCTCGCACTTGCAACCATTCCTTGCATGTGTGAGTACGCCGGTGTGAAAAATTGCATGCATATGTGGTTATATCTACATTAGCTGAACCAACAACATCAAAATATTTCAACACACTTAATCAACCCCCAGAACTCACCCGAACCCCTAGGGGTATAAACTAAATATCCAAGTCATTCCTGGTATGCATTCCAAACCTATTTAAAAACTCAAAACTCGGGTCTGGGATTGTCTTACCTAAATAATGAACATGATCAACTATAATTTCATAACTCAATTATTAATAAACTTAATGGCCCGAATCATACCTATCCCCTCGAGACACATGCAAATCGTCTGATTAAGTCATCAAAAATTCTCCGGAGCTAGTGGAATCGTCAAAACCCAATTCTAAGCTTGTTTAGCTAATTTATTGACTTTGGTCAAACTTCAAGTTTTTAAACTTCCAAATTTAGAATTTCTTCTTCGAAAACCTGATTACCTTGGAAATAATGCCACCCATCCTCACAAGTCATAAATGATATAACAAGACCACAAAAAAGGTCTTTAGGGAAAATAAGTTCTAAAACTCAAAACGACCGTATGAGTCAGTTACACAAATGCTGAAAAAAATAAATAGTTTTAGTTATTTAATACCTTAATCTAAAAGTAGTATCTTAATAGTTACTTTTTCTATTTACATTTAATCACTACGTTAATGTTTTGCAAAACTTGAGAAAATAATTATTAGGAGGGTAATATGACTAATATACCTCTTTTTAAAAAAATTCTATTTATGTGCCTTTTAATTCTACAACAATTAATGTTAAGAATAACATTGAAAAAAATAATTAATTTTTTTCTTAATCTGTAGATTAATAAATATTTAAAAATAATTATTTCTCTAAATGCGAATGGAGGGATTATATTATATTCAAGACATCCTATTCTTGAAAAGGCCAAATATTTTTAGTGAAATTAACTTATAGCATTCCAATAGCATTTATCCATAAAGAAACTTGTTTTGCCTCCCCGCCCAAATCTCACATCCATGTCCCTCTCTCTCTCTGCATCTATAAATTCAGATTCACAAAATTTCCCCATCTCTCTCTCTCTTGAACAACTATGGTCCATTGGCACTGCCTAGAAATACGTCTTCAATTACTTCCTTATGAGATCCATTTTCAAATGCTCTTTCAGCGTCACCAACCTGCCTTATTTCTTCTTTGATTACGGAGATGTTACCTGATTTATTGCCGTGTGATTGTGCTACAGCTGCCGCGGCTGCAAATTCAGTTTTGTTCCTTCGCCGTGTCGGGACGGTGACCCTCTTATTCGTTGCCGCTGCTTTCTCTTGTTTTATCCTTTACAGAGCGGGTGAGACAGTTGGATTCAAGATCCCTGACTCTCTCAGCTCACATGCTCCTCGTGTTTTCTTTTTCATCCCTCCCCCTCCCATGGTGAGGACTACTTTTCCTCAGTTCTAATTATATGTGCATACTATTTGTCCCTTATTTTCTGGAATCTTTCTTTTTTCTTTTTAAAAATAACAATGTGATGAGTCTAAATTAACTTTGGCTATGCATATTAGGAAATCACCTCAAACTTTTGCTTCTTTCTCTTGTTTGAATTGTTGGAATCATTGTATACGCGCTAAATTTTGTTTACTATTGGCTCGGCTCTTATTAGGAAATTCAATTTTGTAAACGAGAATCTTGAAGAAATCAGCTGCTTTGCTTAAAAATTACTAATCTAAATTTTTTTCAGTTCAATAGTAAATAATTTTTTTTTTGGATATTGTATGTAAACCTTCCATGTTTAGTTCAATTTGTTTGAACCATCAGAACCAAAAGCTTCAAAACCATAGAGCAAAATATTATTATATGGTAAATCTTTCAAGTAATTCGTTACTGAATTTATTGTTCTACCTAACTATGCATGAGCCGTTACAAATTACATTAGTGATAATTATTCTCCCTTTATGATTTGATAGACTTTTTTCATGCCATCCAACTCGACTTAACATAAATATGTCTAAAATTCTTTTGTTAGGAGTTTTGATAATTGTCTTCTAAGTTTGTTTTGCTTAAGATTTATTTTCTTCTTCCCCCCTTATAATGGTGGCTAAAAAATTATCAGGTTTTTCTTAAAGTTTCTTAAAAAACACTGATGTATTATTCAAAGAAGCCTACACTAGCTAGTAGGGTTAGGTTAGGAACAAACAGAGAACTTTTTCCCGTTTCGCGAAATGGATATACCCAAAAATAATTTACATGGGTGAGATGAGACATTAGCAGAAAGCAAAATGTATTCAAAGAATGATAATGGATGTTCTATTTATTTATGTCATTGTTAGAGAAAGCATCACATATCGTTAATCTTATGTAAAATCCTTTATGGGTTCAGGATACTCAGGAGAATAAGCTTGAAAAGGTTTTGAATGATGCTGCTATGGCAGATAAAACCGTGATTTTAACAACCTTAAATGAAGCGTGGGCTGCCCCAGATTCTGTTCTTGATCTCTTTCTTGAAAGCTTTAGAATTGGCAATCACACCCGTGAGCTTTTGAATCATTTAGTGATTATTTCCCTAGATGAGAAGGCATTCTCTCGGTGCTTGGCTGTACATACTCATTGCTATGCATTAGTAAGTGAAGGGGTTGACTTTTCAAAGGAAGCTTATTTCATGACCCATGACTACCTAAAGATGATGTGGAGAAGGATCGACTTCTTAAAAGATATTCTTGAAATGGGATACAACTTTGTCTTCACGGTACACATTCTAATACTCGTATTATTATAATTTCAATTGTCCTACTTGTATTTGTTTTGGCTATTGGTATCTTTGAAGAAACCCTAGAATAGGTTAATATATTGTAGTTAAAAAAATTGGGCTTCATAGCATGATCTTTGTTATCTCTAATCAAGTTATTCCATTTTAGGCTTTATAGCATGATCTTGTTGTCTCCTTACCAAGTTATTCCACTTATCTAGTAGCGACAAAATAAGAAGAGCTTTTGAAGTAGTTTTATTTTTCGGATAAAAAATTGCATTTCAGGATTTAATTGGTAAAAGTCTTCTAGTTTCTGATATTGAAATGATTTGGTTGCTTGATTTCCTTATCGGTAGCACTACTTTGTCAGAGTACAATGACATGTATAGTTTGTTTCTAATGGTTTTGTTAGATATATAGCCTGAAGTCACTTCTTGACCACCATTTAGGTATTTGAAGAGCTGTTTATTTTAACAAGTTAGAAGAGGTTTATGTTTTCTTATGTGACAATTGCGCAGGACTGGAAACAATTCATCTTTTTTTCTTGGGAACATGCGAAGAATGCTACTTGTCCTTGAGATATTTTCTTTGCTGGATTTTAATAGGTATTTTGTAGGATCATTGAGAACTTGATTTGAATGATGTTACGTTTACCAGTAAAAATAATTGAAAATCTACTAATCTTCTAACTATTTTTGAGACCACTGGCATATAAGTGTTTTAGATTGTTTTTATGATAAGAGTTTTTCTTTAGGAGTTTATTAGGCTTGTAAGTGGGACACCTAGGAAATTGGCATGTGGCTACATCAATTTTGAATTGCATATAATGAATCAAGATTGAAAATTTCCAGGTGATCATGTAACAATTAATTTGTCTGTGCCTCAAAGTAATATAGTCCTAAATATCTAGTCTTGGAACACAATTTATTTCACTAACTAACAAGGAGTATACTTGGAGGAAAAGATGCACATTTTCAACTAGAATTAAGGCCAAACTTGGGAATAATGTTGAAATACAAAAAGTATGGATACACAAGGGAGGATACACCAAAAGTCTGTTGTTAGACCACCCCTCAACTGAAAGACCATTCATTATCCCTTTGGCGATGCTTGCTTCTCTCTTTTTTATACTAAAGAGAGCTGAACAAAATAGGTGGTATTAGCTCGAGATGCTAGCAGATTGCATCCATGTTCATTGATCCAGATCTCTGCTACTTCTTTTTCTTTGTTCATTTATTGCTCGGTAATTAGAACAAAGCTGTCAAAACTTGTTGCTTTAGGAGGTCTTTATTGGAGTTCGGGGCCTTATAAAATCAGATAACTGAAGCCTTCTGCATTGTCATTGCTTTGATGGCAATTCTAAATTTTTTTTTGATGATGGTCCATAGAATTACCTAGCACCATGCAGTGCGAGGATCCTTTTTTATTTTTAATGTGCTTTCCTCCTTCTTTCTCCTTTAGTTGTTCACATGCCAGCCCCGTGAGCAATTTTTTTAGAAGCATTGGCTGTCGTCCTTAAAAGGAAGATCAAAAACCTCACAAGGTGGAGCTCACTAACTCAATTTACCAAAAATCAAACATTATTAATGAGGATTAGTTTGTCCTCAAAAACCTATTACTGAATGGACCTTGGGGGCCTAACATTAGGTGAATAATAATTGGGATGATCTTGGTTTTGATACCATGTTTATGGACTTAGGCTCCTAAATCTAACCTAAAAACTAGCTCATTAAGGGGAGGATTGTCCATGACCATTGAAAAAGACCTCCCATCCCTAAGTGACTGATGTTGGACTCAATAGAAGGATCATCATTAATTGCTTGAATAAATCTTCTCATTAACTTGCATGTATTATGCAATTTCTGATGCAGCCCAGTTTAGAGTAGCAATTCCATTGTTTCGTGCATGGGGACACTCAAACACTTCATTGGTTCTTTCTTTCTTTTAGGATGCTGATGTCATGTGGTTAAGAGATCCATTTCCCCACTTCTACAAGGATGCAGACTTTCAGATAGCGTGTGATCATTTCTTAGGAAACCCTGAAGATGTGGAGAATAGACCTAATGGTGGCTTCTTGTTTGTGAGATCAAATAACAGATCTATTGAATTCTACAAGTTCTGGTACACCTCACGAGAAACATATCCGAATCTACATGATCAAGATGTTCTTAACAATATAAAGTATGATTCTTTCATTATTGATATTGATCTCAAAATGAGATTCTTGGATACAATATATTTTGGTGGATTTTGTGAACCGAGCAAAGATTTGAATGTAGTATGTACAATGCATGCTAATTGTTGTTTTGGGATGGAAAGTAAACTTCATGATCTTAGAATCTTGCTTCAAGATTGGAAAAACTTCTTGTCTTTACCACCAACGCTGAAGAGATCATCAACACTGTCATGGCGAGTTCCTCAAAACTGCAGGTTTGTCATAGTTTTTAAGATTTTACTATTGATTTATGAACATAACCGTGTCTAATTACAGAAACCATAACTCTATAATTTATTAAAACAAGTAACCCTTGTGCAATCCAACTCAACATGTTGTAATGCTTGATAAGGCCTTAATGTAATCAAACTCAAACATTACATCAAAAGCATAACAGATGCTTAGAATTGTTATCTAAAGTTGCATATTCGACCTTTACTATTTGGTTTAATATTCTACTCTTTGACCTGACCCTCTAGTCCACCATTTCCCTTTTCTTCTTCCTTCACATTCGTTTTGGCCCCATGTCCTATTGATCCAGTAAACCTTCACCACAAAGATCCCCCTCTTTCGCCGTTCTCCTGTCTGTCCCCGCCCCTTATTATTCTTCTATCCTTGCCCTTCCCTTATTTATTTCCCCTTTGTAGCTATGACCCTCTCCTTGGGGTTTTAGCTGGTAATACACATGTACACTACCTTGCATTCTTATTAGAATGCTCATAATTTTAATGGTGATTCTGTCTTCTTGCTAAGCTCATGGTGCCAGATGCAAATTCCTTATTTTCTTCTAACACGCTTTTTCTGGTGTTTTTGCAGTCTTGATTCTCTTCACTTGTATGCCCCATCACTGGAGAATCTAAAACAGGAGAATGTAGAATAATAGAACAAGTGTAGATGGCTTGCCATAGATTTGTAGCTGTTGTAAAAAAATGAAGCTGCTTTGATTGCATGGTAAGTCAAAGTTAATATAGGTTTAATTTTGAAACCTGACATGTTCTCATTACGTTTTCTCCATCTCTTGTTAATATTAATCTTGGGTTTCTGCTATTACTTGGAGAATGAATATTAACAATTTTCCTCTTGTTACATTTTGTGTACAAATTATCTTTTTCATATATTGAGATTGAACTGAAATTTGAACCGCTTCATAAGGACGTACTGAATACAAGGCCTAAATTGAGGATCAAATTAACCAACTTTGACTAGGTTTTGACCTAAATATCTCAAGAATTCGAATATAGAAGTGGGCAATTATTATCTTGTATATATACACAATACTATTAACTGTTTAAAAACTAGCTGAATA
>JACEIK010000581.1:40535-53825 GCA_018107945.1 Datura stramonium | reverse complement strand
GATTTAAAACTAAATCGAAACTAATATAAAAGCAGATAAAAGAAATTCTTCTAATAAGTATAATTCAATGTAAATATACTATTTAAATTATGAAGGAGATTTCATCTTTTAAAATATTTTTATAATATATGCTTATTAAAAAAAATGCTAGATACTTTTTTTGATGTGAGGCACTACGAAATCGTCTAACAATCACTACAAAAAATATAGGTGTTTTTCATCGCGAATAAATGAGAAATTTATGTTATAAAATATGATTTTTGTTATTACCTGTGTTTTGAACAGTTCCTTAAACAAACAATTTCTATTTTTTTCTAATGAAGAAATAAAATAATATTTAAACAGAACTATAGATAAAATAAAAAAGATTATTCCGAGCCCACAAGTTTCTTGGTATCCTTAAGGAATTATAACACTCTCACTGTTGCCAAGGTTTGGGTCACTTTCTCCTAGGATAGAATGAAAAACCATTTTTGTATAGTGACAATGCAAATTACAGAACTTCGGAGAACTCAATTAACAGAGCATAATCACTTTTGACACTTGCAGTTTTTGCTTTTGGAAAAACTTATGCAGAGAATCCAGAAGAGAGAAAAATATTTTTCGTTGGTTGTGTTAGAAAAATCTGAGGTCAAGCCTGAAATTTATAACCGCGATTGGGTATCTACAGCTGCAGACATACCTGTATGCTGANCATGGACGATAAAAAGTGTGGGGTCAAACACCTGAAATTTATAACCGCGATTGGGTATCTACAGCTGCAGACATACCTGTATGCTGAAGGCAGTGTCTGTTCCGAAATTATTACCGTCTTAACAAAATAAATATTTTGGCTAACTTGCGCTGGCACCTGCAAAATGCAGTTAAGGACTTGCGGCACGCATGTGCAACACAAGTCCAAACCAGTATCCTTTCAGTAATTTTTACATGGCACGTGCATTTCGCAGGTGAGGACTTGCGGCATGCATATCCTTTGCCAGATTATGCGAAAATATAACCCGAACTTTAAATAAATTTGGTCTAAAAATATATCAATCAACAAGATAATTTGACCAAGTCAAATCCAAGCGATGACGACTCTTTATTAACCCGAATATATGCTTCTCAATATAAGCATAAAATTTTTTCTATTCTCTGACAATGTTGGACAAAGTTCTTTTGTAAAAGTAACTTTTCAACTTTCAGTTTCCTCCAATTTATTTCCTCCTATTTCCCAATTCACATCACCTTATCTTAAAGAATTAATCTTTGAACAATCCCAATAATTTTTTTACTCATTGCCAAACGAACCAACTCACTGAAAAGAAGCATGGTGGGAATAACAGATTCTCACTGAAATAGTGGGAAGCTTCATGATTTTTACATGTGAAAACACTATTTTTTTCTTTTTTCATTGATTCATTTCAAATATTTGCGGGAATGACCACTTAACATTTTTTAATGAAAAATTTCAATGAAAAATAATAATTTTATAGTAGTGAATTCATTATTATAGTGCTTTTACTTTTTGTATTTAAGAAAAATATTTATCTGTTGAAACTTCACATTAAATTGTAGATAGTCTAATTAGAAAATCTTTACAAGACACAAAATCATAACTCAAACGAAAAATGTATAACATAGCTAGGCTATCGTGTCGTTATCACCAAATATTTTCGAACAATGAAAAAAGTTGTCTTTTCTTTACGCCAATTTGTGATGTCAAATTGTACTAAATTCTATTCCACAGTATCAATATCACTAAATTATTACTACAGAAACTCTAACAAGATTATTATGGCCCTAATCACCTCATAACGATAGTTACACTGTAAACAACTATTATGAATTATTTTCAAAGTATGAAACCTCGTTGAGTATAATTTTAAACTGATGATATTTTTTTGATGTAATTAATTTTCTTTTGCTCGTCAAATTATTGTTACTATAAAATTTCATATCTTGTCTTTAAAGTAATGGTGCTCATATCTTCTTGAAATTCCAAATTCACCTTTTATTTAGCAATAGCTACTATCATGTCACAACCTGAACATAGGCCCGAATTGAGACACGGGACAAAGAACCCCGAGAGGCTCCAAGTAGACCTATGTCATGAACATAACATATAACTCATTCAATATAACAGAAGATCAACATGAATAATATAGCAGAAGTCTAAACATGACCTAAAATCTGAGTACATACATAGGTCTAAAGCTGAATACATCTATGTCAGAAAAGCCTCTAAACTGACGAGTTGATGAGGCAAGACCCCCACTAAGTCATTATAGTCTAAAAACTGAAAATACTGAACATATATGAATAGAAAGGCCCTCGAAAGATGAGAACTCACCAACTCCGATCGAAAGTACAAATGCTGGAAATCTGGCTAGTAGCGAGACTGAGTCTGGATATCAAAGCCTGTATCATAAAACGATACAACATAGAGTATGGGGTCAGTACTTGGAATGTACTTGGTATGCAAGGTAAGTAAAACGGACAGTGAAGATACATAAGAGTTCATAAGAGTAGGATAACATGATCATAACATAAATATCATAATGTAAACATGAGGGCTCAAGGATTTCAAAACATTAACAAATCAATCATAATCATAATCATAAGAGAAAAACTTTATTAAACATGACCTAAGCTAAAGTTACATAAACATAATCCTTCATAAATCATGAGGAACAGTGGTAGATTCTTATAACCAATATACCTCGTATGAGCACACATGGAGCCTGGCCTGTAAACCCCTAGTCGGAAGGGTGTTCATATCTTGCCAAGCGTAGAACCATGAAAAGAGGTGTGATATCACTCATGAAAGGCCCATTCGGGCAAAAAGGGACAGTCGCAAGGGAGGTCCTATCATGGCTACATTGGCGCGTAGTTTTGAGACTTGGGATATACATAGACCCTGGGTCTACTCAGTGTTAAATAATACTCCCGAAATATATATAGTGCTCATATCATAATAGGAAAAACATACATGAGATTCATGGGCTAGTTAAATCATCATATTATAACCATACTTGAAATACGTGAACTAGCCATAAAATAAGGCCTGTGAGTCGACCATAATCACAAATCCATAAATCATGAAATTCATGCATACTTGTAAAACATGTATATACTTGATATTCCATTAATCCATGATAAGTACTTGATAGAAAGCATATCATGAAGCATAAATCATAATTGGGCTAATTTATATCAAGATCATAATGAAATCATAACTTGACTTTTCATAAAAACATATATTATGGGCATAATTAGATTTAAACTCAAATTTATAAATTTATATTCAAAATATTCATAAAATCAGCGCATAGATTGTAAAATATGATTTAATACATGAAGGAGATTGACTCATCGATGGATCATATAGAATTTCACAAGAATTGGCATAAACATCATGGATCCTTTATCCTTCAGCCTCCTTTGACCACGGGTGACCTAACGGATCGTGGGGCTGACAACGACTCGTGGTCACACCCGTGGTCACCCCAAACTTGAAATTTTCAACCAATTCCCAGCCTTTCCCCATGAGTCACTTAACGACTCGTGTTGTTCCTGAGGGGTTACTGGACGACTCATCTTGTGACTTGGTGCAGAAATTTTTATTTTCTCCGTTTCAACTCCCAGATCTGATCTTAGGGTATTTGGGGTATTGCAATATCTCCCCCTTGGGAACATTCATCCTCGAATGTTGAAAATCATACAGAAATGTAGAGAAATTCAATCATCATACTCAAATACTGAACATACATGCTGAAAACAGATGGAGTGACAGACTCCGATTTGAACCACATGGTTAAACTGAATTCCTGAATCACACATACATCCATTTACATGAAACTGGGGTCCATGAGCTGAACATGAAATTGAATAGAGTACTAAGGAGGAAACTAATACCTCAAGCTGAAACTTAGCCGGAAGGGAATAGGTGCGGGTATTTAGCCATTATATCTACTTCGGCTTCCCATGTAGCTCCCTCAATATGCTGATTCCTCCATAAAACTTTGACTGAAGCTACTTCTTTGTTTCTTAGCTTACGAACCTGATGATCCATTATTTCCACCTGAACCTCTTCATAACTAAGGTTGTCTTTCACACCGACACTGTCCACCGGAACAACTAGAGCTGGATCACCCAAACACTTCCTTAAGAGCGATACATGAAAAACTGAATGGACTGAAGCTAATTCCGAGGGAAACTCTAATTCATATTCTACCTTTCCAACCATTTTCATAATCCAGTATGGGCCAACATAACGGGGGCTGAGTTTTCCTTTTTTTTCAAACCTCATCACTCCCTTCATGGGAGATACTTTCAGAAACACCCAATCATCGACTTCAAACTCAAGCTCCCTTCTCCTCACATTTGCATAACACTTTTGGAGACTCCGAGCTATTTTTAATCTGTCCCTTATAAGCTAAACCTTCTCCATAGCCTCATGGACTGAATACGGACCTATCAATGTAGCTTCACCGACCTCAAACGAACCAATAGGTGATCTACATTTTTTCCCATAGAGAGCCTCAAGCGGAGCCATCTGAATGTTGGAATGGTAGCTATGTTATGAACAAACTCAATGAGAGGCAAATGATCATCCCAACTACCCTTGAAGTCAACCACACACTCTCTCAACATGTCCTCGAGAGTATGAGTAGTCCCCTCCGCCTGACCATCTGTTTGCGGGTGGAATGTTGTGCTAAGCTTGACCCGAGTACCAAGTCCCTTTTTGAAACGATCTCCAAAACTGAAACGTAAACTGAGTACCTCTACCTGATATGATGGACAAGGGCATTCCATGCAATTGAACTAGCCCCCGCATGTACAACTTAGCATAATCCTTCGCTGAATCGGTAGTTTTGACCGATAGGAAATGAGCTTCTTTAGTAAACCTGTCCACAACCACCCAAATGGAGTCATACTGTCGATGAGTGTGAGGCAACCCTGTGACGAAGTCCATATTGATTTCCTCCCACTTCCAATTAGGGATACTAATTATTGAAGCACACCTCCTGGTCTCTGGTGCTCAACCTTTACCTATTGACAATTTGGACACTTAGCCACAAATTCTGCAATGTCCTTTTTCATGCCATTCCACCAATAGACTTTTCGTAGGTCATGATACATCTTGGTAGCACCTGGATGTATAGAGTATTTGGAACCATGAGCCTCATGCAACATCTGATCTCTCAAATCATCAACATCCGGAACACACAAATGAACCTTATATCGAAGCACACCATCTCCCCCTTTGGAGAAGACCTCCACCTTCTGATTCTGAACAGCTTCCTTTAACTTTACCAAAATAGGATCCTCGTCTTTTCTAGCTTTTACATCAGTCACCAAGAATGATTCTGATCTGTTCTAAACAATGACACCACCATTGGTCGAGTCAACCAAACGAACTACCAATCGTGCAAGCTGATGCACATCCTTCACCAGCTCATTCCTCTCATCATCTACATGGGACACACTCTCCATAGAAAGACTACTAAGAGCATCTTCTACCATATTAGCCTTTCCCCAATATTAAAAGACACTCATATCATAATCCTTGAGTAGCTCCACCACCTTTTTTGACGTAGATTTAGATCCTTCTGGGTAAACACATATTGTAGGATTTTGTGGTCTGTAAACAGATCTACATGGACCCTGTACAAATAGTGTCTCCAAATCTTCAAGGAAAATACCACTACCGCCAATTTGAGATCATGAGTCGGGTAATTCCATTCATGAACTTTCAGCTTCCTGGAAGCATAGGCTATAACTTTACCGTGCTACATCAATACACAACTAAGGCCGATCCTTGAAGCATCAAAATATACTACAAACCCATCATTACCCTCGGGTAGGGTTAACACCGGTGTTGAGGTGAGTTGAGTCTTCAACTCTTGGAAGCTCCTCTCACAAGCCTCCGATCATTGAAACTTTACTTTCTTCTAGGTCAATTTGGTGAACGGTGCTGCAATAGATGAAAACCCCTAAAAAAATCTACGATAATAACCAGTTAAACCCAAGAAACTCCTGATATCTAAAGGATTCACAGGTCTAGGACAATTCTTCACCGCTTCTATCTTTTGAGAGTCCACCTGTACACCCTCAGTTGACATCACGTGCCCAAAAATGCCATTGAGTTCAACCAGAACTCACATTTACTGAATTTAGCATATAACTGGCGATCCTTAAGATAAACCACTAAGGATGATTTAGTTCATTAACAATACAATATATCATTAAAAACCCATGGTGGCACGTGGTTATGAGACACTGGCGTAGTCCTTTAAACATCGGGCTGCTCGATGCTAGACACGACTCCCAAAAACATGCATATAGGCTCATACATAATCAATAACATCATGCATTAAGATTCATTGGCTAAAATATAACATTTATCATCATTGATCCTCTTTAAAACATGCTTAGCCAAGAATCAAGGCCCTTTTCATCGGCCAACATCATAAATCGATAAATCATGTAATTCGCTTCATAAATCATAAATGATTCTTCAACAAGTGGGCATTGCCCAATACTTCATCATATTCAATTCTTTCAAAATATGCTCATAAACATGGGTAACTTGAATTCATGTTTTTCCGCCATTAATAAATTCAAAATATTGCATATTCATCGTAAATCATAACTTTTACGAACCTTCATCAAATGGGAATTTTAGATTTTAAAAGCTTGAAACATGATTTTAAAGAAAATAATATAAAGCCTGCCTATCATTCATAATTCAATAATTAAAACTTAATCAAATCATACCCATAAAGAAAAATAACATTTTCATGCTTTTGGGTAAAACCCCATAGACTTGAATAGGAGAATTCATTGTTTAAATCAAAATTTGGGCATGGCTGTGAAAGGATTTTACCCATTCTACAAGCCTACATACCTGGGAATGGACTGATTTCGAAGTTCCTTGAAAACCCACAAAGAAATTGATGGAAACTTGGAGGAGAAGACCTTGAATCTCCCTAAAACCTCTCTAAAATCTCTTGCATGGGAATGGGTATGCATTAGGGACTTAACCCACCTTTAAGACCCTATTCCGAACTTAAAACGACATAGTTTAGGCCTTAAGAGTTTAGGAAATTACTAGAGGGCCCTTATTAATTCGCAAAAAAAACTGCCAGGCGACCCTAACGGGTGACCTGACGACTCGTCAGGACGGGCAACGACTCGTCGTGTTGCCCGTCAAGTACACTGCCTCATCCTCCATTAAAATTCTATAGGATTGCTCACGACCCACCTCACGAGTTGTTGGGACAGGCCATGACTCGTGGGGTCCCATTCGTTAGGTACATTGGGAGCTTCTTCTAACTTAACCCCAACCTCACCCCACGAGTGACATGATAATTCGTGGCGACTGACCATGAGTCGTTATCTCCCTCGTGGGGACCTCGATCCTTCCTTTATTCCAGTCCTACCCACGAGTCACTTGACGACTCGTGGGGTCTCCTCACTAGTCGTCCCATGACCCGTCCTGTGCCTGCAACATAAATTCCAAAATTTTCCCGTTTCAACTCCCGGGTATGATCTTTGAGCTTTCATGGTATAACAATATCTCCCCCTTGGGAACATTCATCCTCGAATGTTAGAAACACACAGAAAACGCAGAAACATGCAATCATCATATGCATATACTGATTATTAAAATCGAAAACTAACGGAATGGCTACCTCCGAAAAGAACTACATAACTGAACTGAATTCAGACATCTCATACATTTACCTAATCATAAAACAAAGTAGTACGCATGAACGGAACATGAAAACTGATTAGAGGCTTAGGGCAAAATTGGTACCTCAAACTAACATTGAGCCGGTAGGGAACAGGTGTGGGTATTTAGCCATCATATCCGCTTAGGCTTCCTATGTAGCTCCTTCAACATGCTCGTTTCTCCATAATACTTTAACTGAAGCTACTTCTTTGTTCCTTAGCTTACGAACTTGACGATCTAAGATCTTTACCGGAATTTCTTCATAGTTGAGGCTATCCTTTACATCAAAGCTGTCTACCGAGACTACTAAAGTTTGATCACCCAAGCACTTTTTCAAGAGCGATACATGAAACACGGGATGAACTGAAGCTAACTCTGAAGGCAAGTCCAACTCATACGCCACCTTCCAACTCTCTTCATAACCCGGTAAGGGCCAACATATCGAGGACTGAGTTTCCCTTTCCTTCCAAACCGCATGACTCCCTTTATGGGAGATACCTTTAGAAATACCCAATCGTCCACCTCGAACTCCAAATCCCTTCTCCTCACATCAGCATATGATTTCTAACGACTCTATGTGGTTTTCAACCGGTCCCTTATCAACTGAACCTTCACCATCGCCTCGTGAACCGAATCTGGCCCTATCGTAGCTGCCTCACCAACCTCAAACTATTAGATGGGAGATCTAAACCTTTGCCCGTAAAGAGCCTCGAACAGAGCCATCTGAATACTAAAGTGATAACTATTATTACAGGCAAACTCGATCAAGGGAAAATGATCATTTCGACTACCTTTGAAATCCATAACACATGCCCTCAACATATCCTCGAGGGTCTGAAAGGTTTATTCTGCCCGGTTGTCCGTTTGCGGATGGAAGGCTGTACTGAGCTTAATTACGTCCCAAGTCCCTTCTAAAAAGACCGCCAAAAGTGAGAGGTAAACTAAGTACCTCAGTCTGAAATAATAGACAAGGGAACTCCACCACCCAAATGGAGTCATAGTGTCGGTGAGTACGAGGTAGGCCTGTAATGAAATCCATATTTATTTCTTCCCACTTCCAAATGGGAATGCTAATATCCTGAACTACACCTCCCGGCCTTTGATGCTCGACTTTCACTTGCTGACAGTTTGGACACTTAGCTACAAACTCCACAATATCCTTCTTCATACCATCCCACCAATAGATTTCTTGTAAGTCCCGATTCATCTTCGTGGATTCCGGATGGATAGAATATATGGTACCATGTGCCTCATGCAATATTCGAACCCTCAAATTATCGACGTTCGGAACACATAGTTGGCCCTGTTATCGTAACACACCATCTACCCCTTGGGAGAAAAGCTCCACCTTTTGACTCCACACTGCTTTCTTCAGCTTCCTCAAATTCGGATCCTCATCTTGCTTAGATTTAACATCGACCACTAAGGACGATTTTGACCTATTCTGCACAATAACGCCGCCATCAGTTGAGTCGATCAATATAACTCCCAACCTTGCAAGTTGGTGGACATCCTTCACCAACACCTTCTTTCCCTCATCCACATGGGATACACTCTCCATAGAGAGTGCATCCGCAACCAATTTATCCTTGCCCGGGTGGTAAAGGACACTCATATCGTAGTCCTTTAATAACTCCAACCACCTCCTCTGTGAAGATTGAGATCTTTCTGTGTGATCACATATTGCAAACTCTTGTGGTCCGTGAATACATCTACATGAACCTCATACAAGTAGTGTCGCTATATCTTCAACTCAAACACCATCACGACCAACTCAAGATCATGGGTCGGGTAGTTCTTCTCATGGTTCTTCAGCTATCTAGAGGCATATGCTATAACTTTCCCACGTTGCATCAAAACACATCCCAGTTCGACTCTCGAAGCATCAAAATATACAACAAATCCATCGATACCCTCGGGTAAGGTCAACACTAGTGCTGAAGTGAGTCGGGTCTTCAATTCTTGGAAGCTTTTCTCACAAGCATACAACTATTGGAACTTCACCTTTTTTTGAGTCAACCTGGTCAATGGGGCTTCAATTGATGAAAAGCCCTCAAAAAAACTTCGGTAGTAGCTTGCTAAGCCCAAGAAATCCTGAATTTACAAAGGGTTCACCGGCCTAGGACAATTCTTCACCGCCTCAATCTTCTGGGAATCTACCCTTATGCCTTCGCTTGATTCCACATGACCTAGAAATGCCACTGAGTCTAGCCAGAATTCACACTTACTAAACTTTGAATATAGCTGATGATCCTTGAGGGTCTGAAGTACTACTCTCAGGTGAGTGGCATGCTCCTCCTCGCTCCGTGAGTATATCAAGATGTCATCGATGAACATGATCACGAACATGTCCAAATATGCCTTGAACACCCTGTTCATTAGATCCATAAAAGCTCAGGGGCATTGGTTAGTCCGAAATACATAACAACAAATTCGTAGTGACCATACCGAGTCCTGAAAGCAGGCTTTGGGATGTCACTCTCCCGAACCCTGAGCTGGTGATACTTGGACTTGAGATCAATCTTGGAGAAGCACTTGGCACCCTAAAGCTGGTCAAACAAATCATCGATCCTGGGTAAGGGGTACCTTTTCTTGATGGTAACCTTGTTCAACTGTCAATAGTCAATACAAATTTGAAGGGAACCGTCCTTCTTTCGAACAAATAGAACTGGTTCACCCCATGGAGACTGGATCGTTCTAATGAAACCATTATCCAACAGATCCTTTAACTGATCCTTCAATTCCTTTAGCTCGGCTGGAGCCATCCTGTAGGGAGGAATAGAGATAGGTTGCATATCGGGTAATAGATCAATAGCGAAATCAATTCCCTCTCCAGAGGAACACCGGGCAAATCATCAGGAAACACCTCCAGATATTGGCATACCACCGGAACTGACTAAATAGTCGGGGTCTCGGACTCCACATCCTTAACCCTAACTAGGTGGTACATGCAACCTTTAGAGATCATCTTCCTGGCCCTAAGATAGGAAATAAACCGATCTGCTGGTACCGTCGAACTACCCTTCCACTCTAACACTGACTCGCCCAAAAAATGAAATTCCACCATATGGGTCCTACAATTAATCGAAGCATAACATGCAAACAACCAATCCATGCCAAGAATAATGTCAAAGTCAGTCATGTCTAACTCCACAAGGTCTGCGGAGGTAACCCTATGCAACGCAGTAACCGGGTATTCTCTATATACTCGTCTAGCTATGACCGAATCACCAACAGGGGTCAAAACTGAAAATGGTTCTAAAAAGGTCTTGGGACTAACTCCAAGGCTACTAGCAATGTAAGGAGTCATGAAAGACAAGGTAGCTCCTGAATCTAGCGAGGCATAAACATCAATATGCAAAACACGCAACATACCAGTGACCATGTCTGGCGAAGTCTCCTGCTCCTGGTGCGAGGAAAGGGCATAGAATCAGTTTTGGCACTATCTGCCACCCCCACTAGTCGATGCTCCCTGTGGAGCGAAATGGGTTGGAGCTGTGGCTATCCTGGTGGTCTGTGCATGACCCCTATAATCACCCGGTCTAGCATATGGGCACGCTCGGCACATATGCCCAGATCTACCATACCCATAACAAACATCTGACCGAGCAGGCACTCCCCAGCATGACTCTTGCCGCACTTCCCGCTGGCTGGAGAGGTATACTCTAACTGGGTGCCCCTCTGATCCCTCGACCCTGAAGCCCTGCTCCTATGATAACTCCTGGGTCTGGATGGAACACTAGATGATGATGGTGCTGGGGCTAGTAATCTCTGCTGGATCTGTGGATGGTAGCCACCGCCGGACCTCTGATGCGAAAACCCACGACTATCTGTCCGAGCCCTCTTTGCCTCCCTCTCCCTCGCATGAGTCGCCTCCATCTGCTGGGCGTACAACACTATGCGAGTAAATTCCATATCTTGGTGAATCATGGTAGTCCTGATCTCTTTGTCTAAATAACCAGCCACACCATGAATGAATCGACTCAACAACGCCCTCTGATCCATCACTAACTCTGGGGCATATTTTGACAAACGAGTGAACTCAAGCGAATACTCCAGCACTGTCATCTTTCCTTACTTGAGGTTCACAAACTCAGTTGCCTTCAACTCTCTCATCTCTTGAGGGAAAAACTTGTCGAGAAAATCCATGTGGAACTTATCCCAGCTGGCAGGCCGCTCTCGATGTCCTGCTGTCCTTCCATTGCTTGTACCAAATATGAGCGACCTCTTTTAGCTGATAAGAGGCCAAGTCTACACACTCCCCATTTGTCACCCCCATAACTTGGGTGACCTTCAAGATCCCTTCAATGAACTCGTGTGGATCCTCATCCACCTTTGACCCCATGAATTCAGGAGGGTTCATCCTCAATAAGTCTCTAATCCGAGCCGCCGCTGCATTGCCATTTTGTAGGACCTACGCAACAACCTGCTGGTTGACTTGAGCGGTCAAGGCCTGTGCCAACATCTGAATAGCCGCCCGAAACTCAGCGTGGGCAGCTAGCTCTTGTGCCTGGGGATCCTGAACAGGCGGGGCTTGATGATGCCCATGGTCATTGCCACCTCCGTGGCCTTCATCATTTCCATTTCTCCTGCCGTTCATTCTTCTAGGAGCCATAATTCTGCAATTGCGAATAGCAAGAATTATAAGGATGGAGAGGCTTTTCATCGCATGACATAGAACATAAAAGAAGGGAACATTTCCTAAACGACTAGTAGACTCTTCATCATAGGCGTGGCGTGCTTCAAACCTATGAAAAATACTCTAGTTAACGCGGCTTTCAGACACCCAAACCTATTGCTTTGATACCAAGTTGTCAGGACCCGAACGTACACCCGTATCGTAGACACGGGACAAGGGACCCCGGGAGACCCCAAGTCGACCCATGGAACATGCATAATACTAATCTCATTTAAATAAGCGGAATACTAAACATAAAACATAGCGGAAATGTAACCATAACATAACATCAGAAAATACTACACGTACACATAAGCTGAGTACTACATACTTGTCTGAAAGCCTCTACTACATATTATGGGTTGATGGGACAATATCCCCAACTAACCCGAATAATACTGAATTACGAGATAACATAAAAGTTTTTCAAACAGCCCTCAGAACATGAAGACTCACCAATAAGCTAAGATGGACTAAGAGTGAGGATGAGCCTGAGTTCGGGACCCTGTATCATGAAACGATACAACATAGAAAGTATGCGGTCAGTACGTGGAATGTACCGAGTATGCAAGGTAAGTAAAACGGATATTTAAAAGTATAATAAAACTCATAAGTAATCTTAGGAGAAGGACATCATACATATATCATAAACTTCATAAGAAAACATAAGGCTCAAGGCTTTCAAATAATTCATAAAGCGTTCATAATCATAATCGTAAGTAAAATTTATCCAAACATACCTTGAGACAATAACATAAACATAACAATGCATAATACATGCGGAACAATGGAAGGACTCGTCATAACCGACACCATCATGGTAGAGCCTTTCATGATGCCCCACTATCTCGCTCAAGTGGGCAGAGCCGACCCTGGCTTGCCAGGCGAGGGT
>JACEIK010000581.1:26469-39162 GCA_018107945.1 Datura stramonium | reverse complement strand
CTCCTCCCAATCCTCACTTTATTCCATTTTCTTCAAATTCATTCCAAAGCATCAAATACACCAAAATCCATCGCTTTTAGACCTGAAAGCATCTAATCATATGCGTTAGCTATTTTCACAAATATATAACATATTTGTCCTCAAAACATAGCAATGTATGGAAAAAATTATGTCTATGAAGTGCGTGAGTACGCCCTTCATCATAGTCCTTTAAATGCCGGGCTGCTTGGTGCTAGACACGGCTCCCAAAAACAAGCATATAGGATCATACGTAATCAATAACATCATGCATTGAGATTCATTGGCTAAAATATAACATTTATTATCATTGATCCCCTTTAAAACATGCTTATCCAAGAATCAAGGCCCTTTTTATCGGCCAATATTAATCGATAAATCATGTAATTCACTTCATAAATCATAAATCATTCTTCAACATGTGGGAATTTCCCAATACTTCATCGTATTCAATTCTTTCAAAATATTCTCATAAACATGAGTAACTTGAATTCATGCTTTTCCATCATCAATAAATTCAAAATATTGCATATTCATCGTAAATCATAACTTTCATGAATCTTCATCAAATGGGTATTTTAGATTTACAAAGCTTGAAATATGATTTTAATAATATAAAACCTGCCCATCATTCATAATTCAAAAATTAAAACTCAATCAAATCATACCCAAAAAGAGAAATCACATTTTCATGCATTTGGGTAAAACTCCATAGACTTGAATAGGAGAACTTATTATTTAAATCAAAATTTGGGCATGGGTGTGAAAGGATTTCACCCATTCTAAAACCCTACATACCTGGGGATGGACTGATTTCAAAGTTCCTTGAAAACCCGCAAAGAAATTGATGGAAACTTGGAGGAGAATACCTTATATCTCCCTAAAACCTCTCTAAAAGCTATTGCATGGGGATGAGTATGCATTAGGGACTTAATCCACCTTAAAGACCCTATTTTGACCTTAAAATGACATAGTTTAGGCCTTAAGAGTTTAGGAAATTACGATAGGACCCTTACTAATTCGAAAAAAATAACTGTCAGGTGACCCTAACGGGTGACCTGACGACTCGTCAGGACGGGCAATGACTCATCGTGTTTCCTGTCAAGTACACTGCCTCATCCTCCATTAAAAGTCCATAGGCTTGCTCACGACCCACCTCATGAGTCGCTGGGACAAGCCACGACTCGTAGGGTCCCATCCGTTAAGTACACTGGGAGCTTCTACTAACATAACCCCAACCTCACCCCACGAGTGACATATCGACTCATGGGGACTGACCACGAGTCGTTATCTCCATCGTGGGGACCTCGATTCTTCCTTTACTATAGACCTACCCACGAGTCACTTGACGACTTGTCCTGTGCCTGCAACATAAATTCCAGAATTTTCCCATTTCAACTCCCAGGTCCGATCTTTGAGCTTTCGGGGTATAACACCGTCGAGCTATAACTGAATGACTAACTGGAGTAGAGACTTAGAAGGGTTCTGATAGGATTTCAGGACTGACTCCGAAACTACTAGCAACATAGGGCATCACAAAAGACAAAGTAGCTCCTGGGTCTAACAATGCATAAACATCAAGGTGAAATACTCGTAATGTACTAGTGACCACATCTGGTCAAGTCTCCTACTCCTGTCGAGGTGCAAGGGCATAGAACCAGTTCTGACGCTGGCCACCAACTGAACTAGTAGAGGCACCCTATTGGAAGGGACGTGCTACTGGAGCTGCTGAACTAGCGGCTGGGGTATGGGCTCCACCATCGCCTGATCTGGCTGAACGACATTCTCTGAGCTTGTGTTTAGGTTTTCCACACCCGAAACAAGCATCTGAGCCAACTAAACACCTCCCTGGGTGGTTCTTGCCACACTTCGCATAGGCTAGAAAAGTGTGATCTCCTGAAATGCTTCCCTAGCCCCCTGAGCCTGATGCTCTAACCCTCTGATTACATTTGGGTTGGGGCGGAACACTAGCTGATGATGGTATTTGGGCTAATGACCTTTGCTGGAACTGAAGGTAGTAACTACCACCGGATCTCTGCTGAGTGAACCCAACACTATCCATCCTTGCCCTCTTAGCTTCTCTCTCTCTCAGATGCACCGCCTCCATCTGCTGGGTGTGGGAAAATCAATATCCTGATGAAACATGGGCGATCCTACAATCCTTGTCCAGGTAATCTGCCACTCCATGTACAAACTTGCTCACCCGAGCTCTTTGATCAGCCACTAGCTCTGGTGCATACTTGTACAAACGAGTGAACTCCAAAGCATACTCCTGGACTGTCATGTTACCCTGCTTGAATTTCACAAACTCTGCTACTTTAATCTCCATCATATCACGAGGGAAGAACCGCTCCAGAAATGCGATATGAAACTCCTCCCAATCGATGGGGCTTGCCCCCACTATCCGGCTATCTTTCCACTACTTGAACCAGATATGCGCAACCCCTTTAAGCTGATAATAGGCTAAGTCGATGCACTCCTCTCCAGTCACTCCCATGATCTGTGTGATCTTCAAAATTTCATCAAAAACTCATGTGGATCCTCGTCCACCTTCGATCCAAGGAACTTGGAAGGGTTCATCCTCAGAAAATCCCTAACTCTTGCCGTCGCTGCATTCTCGTTCTGAGGGACATGGACACCGCCTGCTGATTGACCTGGGCGGTCAAGTCCTGGCCTAAAATCTGAATGGCTGCCTTGAAATCTGCGTGGGCAACTGGCTCGGCCATATGCTCCTCGTGGGATGGTGGGGCCTGTCTCCATTGCCATTCTCATGGCCATTTCTGTTTCTGTTTCTCCTTCCATTAAGTCTGCGGGGAGGCATGATTCTGCAAACACGTATAACATGATTTAGAAGGATATAAAGACATTTCATTGCTTAACTTAGATCATGAAAGAAGGGAACATTTCCTAAACGTCTCGTTGCCTCTTTGTGATAAGTGTGACGCACTTCACACCCATGAAAAAGACTCTACATAATGCAACTTTTGGACACCATAGGACACTTCAAAACCTAATGCTCTGATACCAAGTTTGTCACGACCCGAACGTAGGCTCGGATCGAGACGCGGGACAAAGCACCCCGAGAGGCTCTAAGTCAACCCATGGCATGAACATAATATCTAACTCATTCAATATAATAGAAGATCAACATGAATACCATAACAAAAGTCTAAACATGACCTAACATCTAAGTACATAGATAGGTCTAAAGCTAAATACATCCATGTACAAAAAGCCTCTAAACTGACGAGTTGATGGGACAAGACCCCAACTAACTCATTATAGTCTGAAAACTGAAAATAATGAACATATATGAATAGAAAGGCCCTAAAAAGATGAGGACTCACCAACTTCGATAGGAAGTACAAATGCTGGAAATCTAGCTAGCAGCCGGACTGAGTTTGGATATCGAAGCCTGTATCATAAAATGATACAACATAGAGTATGGGGGTAAGTACTTGGAATGTATTTAGTATGCAAGGTAAGTAAAACGGATAGTGAAAATACATAAGAGTTCATAAGAGTAGGATAGCATAATCATAACGTAAATATCATAATGTAAACATGAGGGTTCAAGGATTTCAAAATATTCGTAAATCAATCATAATCATAATCATAAGAGAAAAAATTTATTTAACATGACTTGAGCCAACGTACATCATCATAATCATACATAAATCATGAGGAATAGTGGGAGATTCTTATAACCGAAAAACCCTATATGAGCACACATGGATCCCGACCTGTAAATCCCTAGTCGGGAGGGTATTCGTACCTTTTCAAGGGTAGAACCATGAAAAGAGGCATGATATCACTCATGAAAGGCCCATTCGGGCAAAAAGGGACAGTCGCAAGGGAGGTCCCATCATGGCTACGTTGGCGCGTAGTTCTGAGACTCGGGGTATACTTAGACCCCTGGTCTACTTGCTGTTAAATACTACTCTAAAACATATATAGTGATGATATGATAATAGGGAAAACATACACGAGATTCATGGGCTAGTTAAATCATTATAATCATAACCATGCTTGAAATATGTGAACTAGCAATAAAATAAGGCCCATGATCCGACCATAATCATAAATCCATAAATTATGAAATTCATGTATACTTGTAAATATGTATATACTTGATATTTCATAAATTCATGATAAGTACTTGGGAGAAATCATATCATGAAGCATAAATCATAATTGGGCTAATTTAAATCAAGAACATAATGAAATCATAATTTGACTTTTCATAAAAACTTATATAATTGGGCATAATTGCATTTAAACTCAAATCTATAAATTTATATTCACAGTAGTCATAAAATTGACCCATAGATTGTAAAACATGATTTAATACATGAAGGAGATTGACCCATCGATGGATCATATAGAATTTCACAAGAATTGACATAATCCTCATGGATCATGAAACATGAATTATAGAATTGAAGTCCATGGTATATGAGAAGAGTTTAGGGAATAACAGTGAAATGAACCCTCATTCATATCCTCACATATGTGGGTAAGTTAATTTCACTCTCTTCCTTGAACACCCAAAGGAAGTTAAAGAAGAATTGATGAATTTTTAGCCTTGATCACCCTTAAGAACCTTATAGCCCTGCATGCATGGAATGGTAAGGTTTAGGATAGGTTTAACTCTCTTAAAACCCTTCTAATTGCTTAAAATGACTTAGTTTAGGCCTTAGAAATTTTGAAATTACGGAAAAGCCCTTAATAAATTCACAGAGAAAAACATACTACTGACGGATCATTGCCAGTGACCACGACTCGTGGTCACCTCCCGTCACTTTCACTGCCAATATTCTTCTGAAGGTCACCACGATTCATGGTGACTAGTCATTAGGTACACTGTCCAAATTTCCTTCATCCTTCAACCTCCTTTGACCACGGGTGACCTAACGGATCATGGGGATGACCACGACTCGTGTTCACCCCAAACTTGAAATTTTCAACCAAGTCCCAACCTTTCCCCACGAGTCACTTAACGACTTGTGGTGTTCCTGACGGGTCACTGGATGACTCATCTTGTAATCTGGTGCAGAAATTTCTGTTTTCTCCATTTCAACTCCCAGATCCGATCTTAGGGTTTTGGGGGTATTACATATCAAGTATGAACCTTTTTATTGTAGTGTACTCTTTCTTTAAATAGTGTTAATTAATCCTGAGTTGTAGTTACGCCATTATTATGTTCCCGTTTAATTTGAGGGAGAAGGGTTGAGATTTAAAAATGCTTTTATCTATTTAATTGAGACTTTAATTAAGGAGTTAGCAATGATTAGATAATGATATTTTAATTTAAAATTATAATATTAAAATATATTATTTTAATGGGTATCAATTGATAAAAAAAGTGATCAATTAACTTTGATGTAACTCATGTAGTCACTAATATCATTATTTCTTACTACTTACCTCACTTCATCTTATTCACTATCTTAATTTTATTATTTTGGAGAAATCCTACAACTGTATAAAGGATATTTTCTTTCTTGTGTTTTGTAGTAGAGAAAGATGAGAAGTGTGAAAAAAATATTATATCAGTGTAGTGAAAGAGAGTATTGAGATAAAGAAAAATATTTTAAGTTTTCAACTAATTCACTGTACAAAAGAGTAATATTATGTTGAAGGAATGTGTTCTTTGGTGGAGCTTTGGACTCTTCAACTAATCAAGAGTTATTTGAGTCATACGTCATTATTAGACTGTTGTATTATGGAGAGGACAGGTCAAGAGTATTACTGCTGGATATATGCAGATTATATTGTAGTGGGCTTGAACCCCCTTAAAGAGAGTGAAATATCCACGTCTCAGCCTGAATATTTATTTATTCATTTTTGTTTATTGTTATGAATACAATGCATGAGAATAAAAGTGGATTGTCTATTTAATTCACATACATGAATTTTCATACATTCAAATGTATCTACATATGTATGCAACATCATCTTCTTTCATGTCTTTAAGGATGTATCTTTGGAACTATAAATAGAACACTTTGGCTCATGAATTATATACTCAATAGAAGAAAATTTCTCTCTTCATTTGTCTAATATATCTTGTTTAATATTACTCTAAATTACTTAAATTTTACAACATGTTATCAACATGAAGATTTAATAAACTGAGAAGGTTTTGGTATGATTTTATTTTGTGTTGTAAACATCGGGCGGGAGGTATGCTTTTCAAATGATTTACTTTGCTTTGGATCTTTAAATACAGAAATATATTTATGGTTATATTTTACTATATGCCAGTCTTGAATTTAATTATATATTGAATTCTAAATACATAAGCATGAAGTAATACTAATGATATTAATTTTTATAGTAACTTAAATGAATTTAATATGTTCGAGCAATTATTTTCTAGACCAGTTCAAAATAGAAGACTTGCTAATCAACTTTGGTGAAAGCAAATTAAAACATCAAGAATTTTAACTTGAGAGATAATTTATTATATTCATTCTTTACGTAAATAAAAAAAATTAAATATGTCTTGAAATAACGTACTTAATGAAACAAAAGTTCACAAATATTAAGAAACTTTTTAGTTCAAGAGAATGATGATTTTTTATTTTTACTTCAGATTTGTAGAATTTAATATAGGTCGATTGTATTTAGTCTTATAATTATAGTCATGTCTTTCACTGAATAATAATACCTCATTTCATTATTATGTGTTTGAATAGATGTGGTGCGATAAAAAAAAATACTATTGTTCATATTGATATCATTTGATTATTCATATTTTTCACAAGTAAATTGTGGCAGTTCACAATTAATTATATTTTGATTGTCTTTCACACTAAAAGAGTGATGATGATCATATTTATTTGTGGATATCAATATTAGATGTATCTTCATTAAAGTTTTAAAGGTTATAATATAATATACATGACCGTTTCAATGCAACTTACAGAATTGTAAGAAATATATGACCATTAGATAGATAACAAATACTATCATATAGGCTTGTTATGACTAAGCATATTCATTTAACTTTATAATTGTTAAATTAAGTTATAAAACATTCAATGTATTATTTATTATGATTGATTATTATGATCATTAAAAGTGAATATTTGCACATGATTGATATGCTTATATTATTGATGAACTATTTTACTACTCTTAAAAAATTATTATTTGTAAATTTTCTAAACTGTAAAAAAGTTGTAGCTCACAACTGTATAAAGGAAGAATAAAATTTGAAAGCCCTCATCAGATAAGCGATAAGTTATATTTCAATCTTTTTTACTTTTAAGATATAACCTATAATTATTATATAGGACTAAGGATAGATGAGTATTGATCTGTACTTTTAAGATATAACCTATAATTATTATATAGGACTAAGGATAGATGAGTATTGATCTGAATAAATTTGAGATTAATTACAAGAATGTATAAGAAAATATTTTCTATTATTATGGTCTCAAATGTACTCCTAAAGAATCATTTTAAGATTTGAAAAATATTATGAAATTATTTTATGTCTAGTTGTGGCTATGCAAAATTATAATCCATTCTTAGAGTAAATGAGACAACTTATGATGAACATTATATGAGGATAAGATGGTGGGTTCAAATCCCAACGCACCATAAGGGTAAGAAGTTGGGTTCGAGTCCTGGTGCACCATGACGACAAGACATAGTTTTCTAGACTCAGTGCATTATGGACTAACATGCCTTATATGGATAAAACGTTGGATTCACGTCCCAATTCACCATATTGATAATATAATGATGATTAATATAAAATAATTCCTCATTATGAAATCCTTCCCACTAGATCTGCTCCATTCTCTGAAGAGAATGTGGGAGTGATAGATCAAAAGTCTGAAAGAAGCTAAATAATTATCAGAGTTGTATGAATGAATATGGGCATGGCAAGAAATAAAATAATAATCATCATCATGATGGTAACTATAAATAAGAGAGAATTAAGGGTTCTCAGAAATAATCCTTCAAAAAGTAAAGGTAAGATATGCCATCAATGTGGTATGAAAGGGTATTAGGCATGTGACTGTTGTTTGCCCGAATATTTTGTCAACTATTATCAATCCTCCATCAAAAGAAAGAAAAATAAAGCGAGGTCATATTTGACCTTTCAAAATGATGTTGAGGTGGGTCCATATGAATAATTATGATAAATGCTATGATAAAATAACAAATTTATATTGAAAAGTCATGAGACATGTCCAGATGATTATAATTTATTCTGGAAGTGAATATGACCTTATAAAATAAAATTTATAAACTTATACATGTCCATGATTGAATAAATACCATAAGTCATCTCTAAGGGAGATTTGATTGAAATAAAGAGGATGAATATCATTAATTGTATGATCATGTGAATATGTCATTGTGTTGCGTACCTATCGTATGCCAAAAATATTTTGTTAGGCCTCAGTAATAATTATAAAATGAAAAAGTCAAGCAAGATAAGGATCTTGTTTATGATGATTTTTACCATGACTATAGTGACAATGACATTCTTTAAGAAATAAATATTTCTCATATAAATGGATGGTCACCTATATAAGTATGAAAGAATACTCATTTTTCATGAGACTTATACTACACTACTGTTAGTGTAGCTGAATCACATGCCATAGTAAACAAGAAGCTTACGGGTCCTAATGAATTTATAATTTGGCATGATCGATTGGGCCAACCCGATTCTAATATGATGTAAAAAAATAATTAAGAATTCACATGGACATACATTGAAGAATCAGAAGATTTTTCAATTTAAGGAATTCTCTTGTGCTACTTGTTTTCAAAGGAAATTGATTATTAGACCATCAACAACAAAAGTTGGGATTGAATTTCATACATTTTTTAAACGTATACACGGTGATATATATGAGCCCATTCATCCTTTATATGGACCATTCAAGTATTATATGGTTATGATGGATGTNTATTATATGGTTATGATGGATGTATCTATAAGGTGGTCACATGTGTGTTTATTATAAACTCATAATATGACATTTGCAAGGTTATTGGCCCAAATAATAAGATTAAAAGCATAATTTTTAGATTATGCAATTAAGACAATTCATCTTGATTGTGTCAGTGAGTTTATATCTCAGGCTTTCAATAATTATTGTATGGCAACTAAGATAATAGTTGAGCATCTTGTGGCTCATCTTCTTACTTAGAATGATCTAGCAGAATAGCTCACCAAACACCTCCAACTGATAACTAGATCATTGCATATGAAGATCAAACTTCTTCTTTAGGTGTAGAGATATGCCATTTTTCTCACGACCCCGAATGAGCGAGTCGTGCGGGCACCTACATCAACTTTCGCTCAATAGGAGAACCCTTTTCTAACCCAACATATAAGATAATTCAAAATCTCATAAATTTGAATAATACAATAAGTTTAAAAAATTATAATAAAACTTTTCTTCTGAACCATGACCCCCCAAGATAGTCTAAACATATATAAGAACCCTAACATAAAAATTGACAAAATAAAGGACACAACTTCGTCTACGGAGAAGAATATGGAAGTTAATGCCGAGCACTCCATGTCAATCATGAGACTTCAAACCTTCCACAACCTACACCAAAAAGGTACAGAAAGGTAGTATCAGTACACCATACATATCGGTAGGTATCACTGTCCTACTAAGATTAGTTTATGCAACATAACACAATTAATATGCAATTAGTTGATCGATTATTATAATTAACACAATGCTCCATAATTTATTTAAATTCTTCTTATTTACTTAACTCGATTAACATGATACATGTGCTTACAACAGATCTCAACAATGACACTGGCCTGCACACTATTTAGGCCCACAACAACGGTAATTAGACCATTGCCATAGTCTCGCCATAGTGATAATAATGCCGCTGCAGCGGTTCTATCTTAGGAAGTAACTCAATTTCACTAATCACATAATTTTCAATATTCCATTTATCTACACATACTCAATAATAATCAATAACTATAACCATGTCGCACTAGTTAATTCAAACATTCTTTTATTCATCTTATTATGACTATCCACTATTTTTTCCTTATTTTACCGTGATTATTTTCACATTCAGTATCAACCCAATAACATAATAAATAGCTCAATCAACGATTTTAGAATGCAATCGTCCATATGTCGTAGTTAAATAAATCAATCATCAAGGGTTTCACATAGCAGTACGAAATCATACAATAATTTCAAGAACACAAAGTATACACAAAATACAGGACTCTGTCTCAATATATCACATCATCTGATGCCTGTACACTTATAGTTCCATTTCTATACTCACCTCAGTACCATACCCATTATGGATCCCTATCACCCAGTCGTATGTATCTCATGACATACCTATACCGATCTCTGTTACACTTAGGACCTCATCATCTGTACACCCAGCCGCATGCATATCATACCATACCTATTTGTGTATGTATATCTGTACACCCAGGCATATGGATATAATAATCATACCTGTCTGTGTACTCTTACTTGTACGCCCAATCGTATGAACATCATATCATACCTATACAAATCTTTGTGTCACAATCGAATCATCGGTGAAGTGCGGGGAATACGCCTCCATCACATCACTATATATATATGTCAGAGGGTCTTATATTTGCCCTTCTAATCATGACGTTTAGGGACTCTAAAAATACATGTATTATACACTCAGCCAAATGAACATCATATGATATCTGTCTGTGTACTCTTACTTGTATACCCAGCCATATGAACATCATGTCATTCATGTCTGTGTACTCATACCATACTGCATGCCCGGATTCTCACCTCAGGCACGAGGCTGTCACAACCCGAGTCTACACCCTGGGTGAGACACGGTACTTGGTGCCACAAGTGACCCCAAGCTAACCCATGGTCTATCATTACACTGGTAAACTAAGTAAACATAAGCGAAACCTTTATAAAATATAATCATTCAATAAATACTGATTTGAAATGATTAAACATATTCGAAAACAATACTAAACAACTGTGTCAGAAAGCCAACTACTAACTGATGAGTTGCTGGGACAAGCCCCCATCTAACTCTAAAGTCTAACTGAATAAAGAACTAACTAAGCAAAAACCATCATCCTCGGAAGATGAGGACTCACCAAATGTCGATGCTGCTGATATCATCGAAGGAAACTACTGACGATGCTAAGACTGAGAACCTGTGCTTGTATCATGGTACAATACAACATAGAAAGTATGCGTCAATACTTTGAATGTACTGAGTAAGTGAGATATACAATAAGNCAATACTTTGAATGTACTGAGTAAGTGAGATATACAATAAGCATGGAAAATAAACAACTGAACTGATGTAACATGAAATGACCAACTGATACTGAATACTAATAAAATTGAGCTATAACTGATATGGTCAATAATGATCATGACTGATGGTCACAAATATGTCCTGGAACTGAGTGACTGAACTGAGCCAAACTGAACTGAACTGAACTAAAGTTGTACTGACAAGTGGGACAGTCTATAACTGACATATAACCACGTGAGCTAAACGTGGAGTCCAATGTATACATCCCATTGGAGAAATCCCACTGTACCTTGCCAGGGTATAGTGGCTGGCTGGCTGATCATAAGGCTGGAGCCCTTAGGCCAATAAAATAACCTACACTGCCAATGTACTTTTAGTAATCTAGGTGCGTTGGAACTTCGGTCCGCTTGGTGCTAAGTACTACTCCCACTTGATAGTCCCAACTCGACTACTAAGCTGATAGCTTGAAGTTGGGGTCCTAGAATAAGTTAGAAATACATATCTGGAAGTAATCTGAGAGTCTGTAGGATCGAATAACTGAAAACCTGTAATACCCCTGAAGTTCCTAAGACTATACCCGAGATTTGAAAGTGAAAGGTAGCTAAAATATGAAAATCCTTCTTAGAACAGGTCATTGTATGGGTCGTTAGTAGGACCAACGACCTATTAGATGTGTCCGTGGTGAGGTGCTGCAGGACTGGAGTTGCAGGTAATGTGTCTAGGAATGACCCGTTGTTCTATGTAACGGGTCTTTGGTGTGAGCCATTGTGAGGTTGTTCAGGTTCAGGGATAAAGTAACAGATCACGTAATGACTCATCGTTGGGAGCAACGAGTCATTGTAAGTGCTCGTTGGGAAGAATTCCAGGTTAAGGCAGTGGTGACAACGACTGGCAACAATAAGTCATTAGAGCTTGTAATGACTCATTCTGTTCGGTCTTGGTAGGGGATCTGATACCTGATTTTGAGGTGTAACAATGATAGGTGTAACAGACTGTTGGAGTCAGTAACGGTCCGTTGTGACACCCGTGGTCACTGGCAGAGAAGTTTTTTCAAGAAATTCATTAAGTGTATTTTCGTCATTCCAAAGCCCTAGGGTCCTAAACTACATCATTTTAAGCTCAAAATGGAGTGTTTCAAGAGGGGTTACGCCATTCTAAACCTATCCTAATTCATGCATGCAAGTTTAGAGGTTTTGGAGAGGTGATCAAGCCTAGTTCTTAAAGTTTTTCATCAATTCTACCTTGGTCAATCAGAGAAGTTGTAGAATCAGATTCTTTCAGGTATGTAGGGTTATGAATGGGTGAATGTTTTCACACCCATGCCCAATTTCTCTCTAATTCATGAAAATCTATTGATAATTCTATGGG
>JACEIK010000581.1:6577-21142 GCA_018107945.1 Datura stramonium | reverse complement strand
TACTCCTTGCCGACTTTCGCCCATTGCTCCCGACTCCATTCCTCTACTTCACCAACTTATAAATTAGTTCCTCAAAATCATTGAAACCTACAAAACAAGGCCTAATCATGTTGGCTAGCACATATATTCAGATTTATATAAAATCACATGAAAATGTATACAATTACTTATCTAAACAAGACTAAATTAAGTTATAAAGCGTCACTCGGCCATGCTATTTTGCCCGAGATCAATTGTCCTTCAGAAAGTCGCCTCGGCGGACTTAGTAGAGTTAGCCATGATCGATTTTGATGTTATTCTCAGCATGGATTTGTTGTTTGCATGGTATGCCTCAGTTAATTGTAGAACCCGTACGGTAGAATTCTGATATCCGGGTGAGCCAGCCTTAGAATGGAAGGGTAGTTCAGCTGTGCCTGTAGGTTGTTTCATTTCCTACCTTAAGGCCAAAAAGATGATCTCCAAGGGTTGCGTGTACCATTTAGTTAGGGTTAAGGATGCTATGTCCGAGACCCCAACTAACCAGTCCGTTCCAGTAATATGTGAATATCTAGAAGTGTTCCCAGATGATCTACCAGGAATTCCTCCCGAGCGGGAGATTGATTTTGGTATTGACCCTCTTCCCGATAAGTAGCCTATATCTATTCCTCCTTATAGAATGGCTCCAGCCGAGTTAAAGGAGTTGAAGGAGTAGTTGCAAGACCTTTTAGATAAAGGGTTCATCATATTGAGAAAATCCCCATGGGGTGCACCAGTTCTATTTGTCCAAAAGAAAGATGGTTCCCTTCGCATGTGTATTGATTACCAACAATTGAACAAGGTCACCATCAAGAACATGTATCCTCTTCCCAGAATTAGTGATTTGTTTGACCAAGTTCAGAGTTCCAAGTGCTTTTCGAAGATAGATCTCAGGTCTGGATATCATCAGCTCATGGTTTGGGAGAGTGACATCTCAAAGACAGCCTTTAGGATACGGTATGGTTATTACGAGTTTGTAGTTATGTCTTTTGGACTAACGAATGCTCATACAAATTTTATGGATTTGATGAATAGGGTGTTCAAGACATACTTGGATATGTTCGTGATCGCGTTTATTGATGACATCCTGATATACTCTCCGGGTGAGGAGGAGCATGTCGCCCATTTAAGGGTGGTACTATAGACTCTTAAGGATCGCCGACTATATGCAAAATTCAGCAAGTGTGAGTTTTGGTTAAACTCAGTGGCATTTTTGGGCCATGTGGTATCAAGTGAGGGCATAAAGGTGGACTCTCAGAAAATAGAAGCAGTGAAGAATTGGCCTAGACCGGTGAATCCTTTTGATATCAGAAGCTTCTTGGTCTTAACTAGTTATTATTGGAGATTTGTTGAGGGATTTTCATCTATTGTAGCTCCATTGACCAAATTGACCCAAAAGAAAGTGAAATTCCAATAGTCAGATGCTTGTGAAAGGAGTTTTCAGGAGTTGAAGACTAGACTTACCTTAGTACTGCATTAACACTACCTGAGGGTACCGATGGGTTTGTGGTGTATTATAATGCTTCTAGAATCGACCTTGGCTGTGTACTGATGCAACATGGTAAAGTTATAGCATACGCTTCCAGACAGCTGAAAGTTGAGAAAAATTACCTAACCCATGATTTTGAATTGGTGGCGATGGTATTTGCCTTGAAGATATGGAGACACTATTTGTATGGGGTCCATGTAGATGTGTTTATAGACCAAAAGAGCCTACAATATGTGTTTACACAAAAGGACCTAAATCTAAACCGAAGGTGGTGGTTGGAGCTACTCAAGGATTACGACATGAGTGTCCTTTACCATCTGATTAAAGCAAATGTAGTAGCAGACGCACTTAGTAGACTCTCTATGGAGAGTGTGTCCCATGTAGATGAGGAAAGGAAGGAGCTGGTGAAGGATGTGCATCGACTTGCAAGGTTGGGAGTTTGTTTGGTTGACTCGACTGATGGCGGTGTTATAGTTCAGAACGGGTCAGAATCATCCTTGGTGACTGATGTAAAAGTTAAACAAGACGAGGACCCTATTTTGGTAAAGTTAAAGGAAGCCATTCTTAATCAGAAGGTAGAGGTTTTCTCCAAAGGGGGGATGGTGTGCTTCGATATCAGGGTCGCTTGTGTATCCCCGACATTGGTGATTTGAGAAATCGGATGTTGCACGAGGCTCATGATTCCAGATATTTGATACATACAGGTGCCACCAAGATGTACCATGATCTACGAAAATTCTATTGGTGGAATGGCATGAAGAAGGACATCGCAGAATTTGTAGCTAAGTGTCCAAATTGCCAGCAAGTGAAGGTAGAGCATCAGAGGCCGGGAGGTGTACTTCAGGATATTAATATACCTACTTGGAAGTGGAAGGAGATTAATATGGACTTCATTAAGGGTTTCCTCGCACTCGTCGGTAGTATTACTCCATTTGGGTGGTCGTGGACTGGTTGACCAAAGCTGCTCATTTTCTACCGGTGAAAACCACTGGTTCGGCAGAGGATTATGCCAAACTATACATCCGAGAGCTAGTTTGATTGCAAGGAGTTCCCTTGTCCATCATATTAGACAGAGATACCTAGTTTACCTCTCAGTTTTGGAGGTCGTTTCAAAAGGGACTTGGTACTCAGGTTAAGCTCAGCACAATATTTCACCCGCAAATGGATGGTCAGGCGGAGCGAACTATTCAGACTCTTGAGGAAATTTTTAGAGAATGTGTGATTGACTTCTAGGGTAGTTGGGATGATCATTTTCCTCTCATTGAGTTTTCATATAATAACATCTATCATTCCAACATTCAGATGGCTCCGTTTGAGGCTCTCTATGGGCGGAGGTGTAGATCGCCTATTGGTTTGTTTGAAGTTGGTGAAGCCGTGATGATAGGACCAGATTCAGTCCATGAGGCGATGGAAAAAGTTTAGCTCATAGGGAATAGGTTGAAAATAGCTTAAAGTCGCCAAAACTCTTATGCTGATGTGAGGAGGAGAGAACCTGAGTTTGAAGTCGACGATTGGGTGTTTCTAAAGGTGTCTCCTATGAAGGGAGTGATGAGGTTTGGAAAGAAAGAAAAACTCAGTCCCCATTATGTTGGCCTGTATCAGATTGTGAAATGGTTTGGCAAGGTGGCATATGAATTAGAGTTTCCCTCAGAATTAGCTTCCGTTCATCCTGTTTTTCATGTACCGCTCTTAAAAAAGTGTTTAGGGGATCCATCTATAGTTGTTCCGGTGGAGAGTGTAGGTGTGAAAGACAGCCTTAGTTATGAGGAGGTTCCGACGAAAATACTGGATTGTCAGGTTCGAAGGCTAAGAAACAAGAAAGTAGCTTCAATCAAGATTTTATGGAGGAATCAGCATGTTGAGGGATCTATGTGGGAAGCCAAGGAAGATATGATGGCTAGATACCCACATCTAATCCCTACTGGCTCAGTTTCAAATTGAGGTATCAGTTCTTCCTTAATAATCTATTCAGTTTCATGTTAAGCTTATGTACCTCAGTTTCTCATGTAAAAGTATGTATGTATGCTTCATGAATTCGGTTCAGTCAGGTAGTTCAAATCGGAGCCAGTCACTCCGTCAATTTTCAGCATGTATGCTCAGTATTTGAATATGGTGATTTCATTTCTCTATTTTTTGTATGTTTTATCATATTGGAGGACGAATGTTCCCAAGGGGGAGATATTGTAATACCCCATAAGTGCCTAGGATTAGACCTGGGATTTGAAAGTGAAAGGTAGCTAAAATCAGAAAATCCTTCTCAAAATGGGTCGTTGTACGGGTCATTAGTAGGACCAACGACCCATTGGATGTGTCTGTGGTGAGGTGCTGCAAGACTGGAGTTGCAGGTAACAAGTCTATGAATGACGTTGTTTGATGTAACAGGTCATTGCATATGAGCCGTTGTGAGGTTGTTCAGGTTCAGGGATAAAGTAACGGATGATGTAACTACTCATCGTTGGGAGTAACAAGTCGTTGTAAGTGCCCGTTGGGAAGAATTCCAAGTTAAGGAAGTGGTGACAATGACTAGCAGCAACAAGTCATTGGAGCTTGTAACAACTCGTTCTGTCCAGTCATGGTAGGGGATCTGAGACCTGATTCTAGGTGTAATAACGAGGGGTGTAATGGACCGTTGGAGTCAGTAATGGTCTGTTGTGACGCCCGTGGTCACTAGTAGAACGGTTTTTCCAAAAAATTCATTAAGGGTATTTTCATCATTCCTAAGCCCTAGGGTCCTAAACTACATCACTTTAAGCTTGAAATAGAGTATTTTAAGAGGGGTTATGCTATTCTATACCTATCCTAATTCATGAATGAAAGTTTAGATGTTTTTGAGAGTTGATCAAGCCTAGTTCTTCAAGTTTTTCATCAATTATTCCTTGGGCAATCAGAGAAGTTGTAGAATCAGATGCTCTCAGGTATGTAGGGTTATGAATGGGTGAATTTTTTCACACCGATGCCCAATTTCTGTCTAAATTCATAAAAATCTATTGATAATACTATAGGGTTTTATCCCAATTATTATGAAATCCTTATAATCTATCTATGGGTTGATTCCCTCATATATAACTTCATGTTTTACGAATCATAGGAAGATTTTATAACTATTTAAGTTTAAATTTTTTGCAAACTATGCCTAATTATGTATATTTCATGATAAATCAAGTTATAATTCTACTTTCATTTTAATGTTCATTAACCCATTATGATTTATGACTCATGATATGTTTTATCTCAAATGCTCATCATGAATTTATGAATATCAAGTATATACATGTTTTGCAAGTATGCATGAACCTCATGATTTATGATTTACTATTATGGCCGACTCACGGGCCTTACTTTCATGGCTAGTTCACGTATTTCAAGCATGCTTATGAATATCATTATTTTAACTATCCTATCAATCTCATGTATATTATTCTATGAGAATTATATATATTTTGGGAGTATAATTTAATACCTACTAGACCCGGGGTCCAGGCATACTCCGGGTCTCAGAACTACACGCCAATGTAGCCATAATGGGACCTCCATGTTACTGTCCCTTTGCCCAAATGGTCCCTCTGTTGTGACATCACAGTTCTTTCATGGTTCTAACCTTGGAAAGGTACGAACGCCTCCCAACTATGGGTTTACAGGCCGGGCTCCATGTGTGCTTATATGGGGTATGTTGGTTACAAAAATCTCCCACAGTTCCTCATGATTTATGTATGGTTATGATTATATACTTTGGCTCAAGTAATGTTTCATAAAGCTTTTCTCTTATGATTATGATTATGAATGATTTACGAATGTTTTGAAAACCTTGAGCTGTACGTTTGCATTATGATATTTATGTTACGATCATGTTGTCCTACTCTTATGAACTTTTATATATTTTAACTGTCCGTTTTACTTACCTTGCATACTGGATACATTCCATGTGATGACTGCATACTCTATGCGTCAAGCTGTCCAGAGTTAGCGTCAAGCTTCAGTGGTGAGTCGTCATATCTCAAGGACCATTCGTTACCAGTTATCTTGTATTTTTTAGTTTCGGACTTGTCGGGTTAGTTGGGGGTGTTGTCCCATCAACCCATCAGATATGATAGAGGCTTTCAGACTATATGTAGCAATCAGCTTGTCATGTATGAAGTGAATTTCGGTTGTGATGTTATGTTATGATTAGACTTCTGATATGTTTTATTATGTTAAGTCTTCCACTTAATTTGATGTAGTTAGACGTATGTTCATGCTATGGGTCGACTTGGGGTCTCTCAGGTCTCCTTATCCCGTGTCTCGATCTTGGCCTATGTTCGGGTCGTGACAAAACTGGTGTTCTATGACTGGTCAGAGCTGCTTATCTGGAAGCGTCGTAACCGTTTAAAGAACAAAATGATAACTGATAACTGGAGAATTATAACTAAAAACTAGAACTAGGAGGTATTATTGACGCCTCAAGAACGGACTATAGTCAAACCGATCAGCTGACATTTCTATAAGATACTGAATTTACTAAATACTTACTGAGATTAAACAATCAAGAATTCTACTCTTATCATACAACTGTACTATCCTGGTGATTTTCAGAACAATCAGAATCAAGCAACACTGGTATTTAGAACAAGCTGAAATACTTAATTCACTGTATTCAAAGAACCTAGGGCTAAAATATATAATTTCATGAAAAGAGAAAATGACCATAAGTATAGCTAACAACAGCCCTCAATACTCATGAAAATTATAACATGAAGAAATCCATATTTTACTGACAAATGAGCCCTAATTATGAACTTCAGGGCTAGAACTGATAAGCATTTTAGAAGAGTTTTGGAGCAAAAGGGAAGAACAATTCCCTTGTTTAATTCCCACATACATGGAGTCAATTTTTTTGAAAAGGATTTGGAGAATCTGAGGAGAAAACTTGAAAGCCTAGCTTGCTCTGAAAGAATTGGTTAGGAGCTTTTTACTCTGTAGATCGAGAGTTGAGTGAATTAAGAGGAATTTAGTCCATTACCCCTTTAATTATCTCCAGAACTTTCCCAAAATGACGTAGTTTAGGAACAAAAATAGCTTGAAGTTATGAAAATTCCCCTGAAATAAAATCTGGAGAACTACCCGACAGGGACCAACGGTTCACACAACGATTCATTGGTTGATACCACGACTTGTTGGGGCCAGTCGTTGGTCCTGGGCCTGGAATCAGGGCTCACTAGAATTTGGCAATGGGAGGGGACCACGACTCATTGGCCGAACCAATGGGTTGTTGGTACCTCTCATTGTCATTGATAGGATTTTAAGACAAAACTTGGGAACCCCACTAATGGAAGACACAACAACTTTTTGGTAGAACCAACGGATCATTGTGTCTGCTCATGGTCAACATTGCCTGGACCTGAAATTTGGCGACGGGTGGAAATGAAAACTCGTTAAAGGTGACCACGAGTCATTGGTTCCACTCTTTGCTTCTGGGAGATGTCTGGAATATTTCTGTACTGGGCAACAAAGACTCCATAGAACGACTTGTTACTCTTGGTAACGGGTCATTGCATGACTCGTTGGTTCCCATATTGGAAGCTTGCAGCTCAAACAACGACTCATACAATGGTCCATTGGTGCTAACAATGACTCGTTGTCTGAGTCATCTTGAGACAAATTTTTTTCCTGATTACTTCTAGTTTTTCATGTAATATCTGAGTTTGGTCTAGGAAAGTTTTGGGGTGTTACAATATCTCCCCCCTGGGAATCAATCGTCATCGAATGAAGGCTAAAACTACTGGAACACTGGGAAAAGAGCTGCAATTCCCATACTGAAACTATAAACTGATTTCTGAAAAAATGACTGACCCCAAAATGATTTAACCATACTAACTGAGTTGATGCAACTAGGATGCATATTGAAAACATGAATAGAGTTGATGAATATTGAACTAAATAGAGTGTTGAGGAGGAATTTAATACCTGATGCTAAAACTGAACTGGACAGGAATAAATGAGGGTATCTAGCCATCATGTCAGCTTCTGCCTCCCATGTGGCTCCCTCAACTATCTAGTTCCTCCACAAGACTTTCGCTGAAGCGACTTCTTTGTTTCTCAGCTTACGAACTTGACGGTCTAGGATCTGAACTAGGACCTCTTTGTAATAGAGACTATCCTTCACTCCCACACTATCTAGTGGAACAACTGGGCTCAGATCACCGATTCACTTCTTCAACAGTGACACATGGAAGACTGGGTGTATAGATGCTAACTCCGAAGGTAATTCTAGCTCATAGGCCACATTGCCAATTCACCTCAGAATCCTGCAGGGTCCTACATACCTCAGACTGAGTTTTCTTTCTTTTCAAACATCATCACCCCTTTCATGGGTGAAATATTTATAAAAACCCAAATCATCTACGACAAATTCTAACTCTCTCCTCCTCACATCAGCATATGATTTCTGTCGACTCTGAGCTATTTTAAACCTTTCCCTAATAAGGTGCACTTTCTGCATAACTTCATAAACTGAGTTTAATCCTATAAAAGTGGCTTCGCAAACTTCAAACCACCCAATAGGAGACCTATACCTCCTACCATAGAATTCCTCAAACGGGGCCATATGAATACTGGAGTGGTAGCTGTTGATGTATGCAAACTCGATGAGAGGTAGGTGATCATCCCAACTGCCCTTGAAGTCGATCACATAAGCTCTCAGCATATCTTCTAAGGTCTGAATAGTCCGTTCAGCTTGTCCATCTGTCTGAGGGTGAAAAGTTGTTTCTGAGTTTGACCTGAGTATCGAGTCCTTTCTGAAATGACTTCCAGAAATACATTGTGAACTGGGTACCTCTATCTGAAATAATGGATAGGGGAACTCCATGCAGTCTGACTAACTCCCGGATGTACAGCGTAGCATAATCCTCAGCAGAGTCTGTAGTTTTAATTGGGAGAAAATGTGCTGACTTGGTCATCTGATCTATTATCACCCAAACTGAGTCATGCCGCCGATGAATACAAGGTAGACCTTTAATAAAGTCCATATTCACTTCTTTCCACTTCCACGTGGGTTTGCTGATATCCTGAGTCATACCCCTAGGTCTCTGATGCTCAAATTTAACCTGCTGGCAGTTCGGGCACTTAGACACAAATTCTACAATATCTTTTTTCATGTTGTTCCACCAATAGATTTCCTGTAGATAACGGTACATCTTGGTAGAACCTGGATAGATAGAATATATGGAGCTATGTGCTTCTACTAGTATTTCCTGTCTCAAGTCACCTACGTTTGGAACACATAGTCTGCCCTGGTGACGAAGCACACCATCTCCCCCTTTGGAGAAAGCCTCCACTTCTTTACTTAGAACTACTTCTTTTAGCTTAAGAAGTATAGGATCTTTATCCTACTTTAACTTAACCTCAACAACTAATGAGGATTCTGACCTACTCTTCAGTACTACTCCACCCTCAGCTGAATCCACCAACTGCACTCCCAACCGAGCTAGCCTATGAATATCATTTGCTAGTTCCTTGTTGCCCTCATCAACATCAGCAATGATCCCCGTAGACATTCTACTCAAGGCATCCGCCACCACATTTGCCTTGCCCGGGTGGTACAACACACTCATGTCATAATCCTTCAATAACTCTAACCACCTTCTCTGGCGAAGACTCCATTCTTTCTGACTGAATACATATTGAAGGCTCTTGTGATCAGTGAAGACATCCATGTGAACCCCAAAAAGGTAATGCCTCCATATTTTTAGAGCAAACACCACTGCCACCAATTCAAGATCATGAGTCAGATAATTCTTCTCGTGAACCTTGAGCTGTCTGGAGGCATAAGCTATCACCTTACCCCGCCGCATCAGAACACAATCGAGTCCAACTCTAGAAGCATCACAATAGACCACAAATTCATTTGTTCCTTCTGGTAAGGTCAAAACTGGATCTATACTGAGTCGAGTCTTCATCTCTTGGAAACTATTCTCACATGCATCCGACATTTGAAACTTCACCTTTTTCTGAGTTAACTTAGTCAGAGGAGATGCAATAGAATAAAATACCTCTAAAACTGTCGGTAATAACCGGCTAAACCCAGGAAACTTCTGATATCTTTTGGGGAAGTAGGTCCCGACCAATATTTCATCGCTGCTATCTTCCGAGGATCTACCTGAATACCCTCACCTAAGACCACATGACCAAGGAAAGCCACAGACTTCATCCAAAATTCATAATTGCTGAATTTAGAGAACAACTAGCATTCTCTAAGAGTCTGCATTACTATCCTTAGATGGTTAGCATGCTCCTCCTTATTTCTAGAGTACACCAAAATGTCATTTATGAACACGTTGACGAACATGTCCATATACTGTTTAAATACCCTATTCATCAGGTCAATGAAAGCTACAAGGGCATTAGTTAGTCCAAAGGACATAACCATAAATTCGTAATGACAATACCAAGTTCTAAAGGTTGTTTTCAGTTTGTCACACTCCTTGACTCTAAGCTGATGATATCCCGACCGAAGATCTACCTTGGAAAATAACTAGCTCCTTGAAGTTGATAGAATAATTCATCAATCTTGGGTAGGGGATACCTGTTCTTAACTGTAACATTTATTTAGTTGACGATAGTAAATACACATTTTGAGAGTACCGTTTTTCTTTTGCACGAACAACATTGGAGCACCCCATGGAGAGATATTGGGCCTGATGAAACCCTTCTCAAGAAGGTCTTTTAGGTGTTCCTTCAACTCCTTAAGCTCAGCTGGAGCAATTCTATAAGGTGGAATAGAGATAGGCTGAGTGTCTAGAAGAAGGTCTATGCCGAAGTCTATTTTCCGCTCGGGAGGGACTCTGGGATGTTCTTCGGGAAACACTTTAGGGAATTCACTAACAACTGAACTGACTGAATAGTTAGGATCTCGGAGCTAGAATCTTTGACCCGAACTAGGTGATAGATGCATCCTTTCGAAATGAGTTTCCTTTCCTTAAGGTAGGAAATAAATCGACCCTTAGGCACTGAAACACTACCCAGACGTTCTAAGATTGGCTCATTGAGAAACTGAAACTTGACGACTCTAGTTTTGCAGTCGACTGAGGCATAACCAGAATGTAACCAATCCATGCCAAGAATGAGGTCGAAGTCGACCATGTCTAGTTATACTAGATCAACTGACATAACTTTATTCAAAACTGAGATTGGGAAGCTTCTATATACCCGGCTGGCTCTAACTGACTCACTAACTGGGGTAGAGACTGAGAATGGTTCCGAGAGGACTTCGGGACTGATTTCAAACTAAATATCTACATAAGGAGTTACGAACGATAGTGTGGATCCTCGATCTAGTAAGGAATATACATCTAGGTGGAAAAGACGTAACATACCCGTGACCACGTCAGGTGATCTCTCCTGATCCTAACGAGAGGACAAAGCATAAAAGCAATTTTGGCATTGACCACCATTTGTACCTGAAGTGTTACCCTACTGAGCTAGATGACCTACTGAAGTAGATTGAGATCTCCCTCGTCCTGCTAAAGAAACTCTCTTATAACCTATGACCCAACTACCCATATCCAAAGCAACCTTCCTTGCCTATGTGGCATTCCCCTGGATGGTTCTTGCCACACTTAGGACAAGGTGGGTAATGGTTGTTGGCACTATATTTCTGGGACTGGGAGCCAGATGCTCCACCCTTTCGATCCTTGCGGGATTGGAAAGAAGGGGCGCTGGCCAATGTGGGTGCTGGGGTTCTCTGTTGCTGCCGCTGTGGGCAAATACTACCACTGAACCTCTGGTGGCTATAATCAGACTAACCTATTCTCGCCCGCTCAATATCCTTCAACTTTTCTGCCTCAATCTTTTGGGAATTAATGATGAGGCTGGATAGGTCGATGTCCTTGATGAGTATCGTAGTTCTGCACTCCTTTAGTACCAAGTCTGATACTCCATTGATGAATTTGAGCTTGCGAGCCCTTGTCTTGGCTACCATCTCTGGAGCATACCTTGAAAATCAAGTGAACTCCACCGCATACCCCTCCATGGTTCTATTACCCTGCTTTAAGTTCATGAATTCAGTGACCTTGACCTCCCTCAATTCGCCAGAAAAGAATCTATCTAGAAATACAGTTGTGAACTCTTCCCATTCTATTGGCCCTATTATTGCTGGCCTCCCTTCCGTCCATTGATCTTACCAAATTTGAGCCACCCTTTTCAACTGGTAGGTATCCAGATCAGCACTCACTGCGGAACTAATACCCATAATCCGGGTGATCTTCCGCACCTCATCTACAAACTCTTGTAGGTCTTTCCCACCTTGGATCCATGGAAAGCTGGAGGGTTCATTCGGGTGAAGTCACGAACCCTAACAACTGCTGCAGTCTCATTTGTATTCATTGGAACCACCTGCTGGTTAACTTGGTTGGTCACCGTCTGAGCCAACAGCTGGATTGCCGCTCGGAATTCTGCTGAGGGCACTTGGTCGTCTTGAGGGGCTGCTGGAGCTGGTGGGGCAGGTCAGTTGGCGTTGCTAGCTCTCCTTCCATTTCCTCATCCCGGAGGCATATTTTTCACTGAAACAACAAAGAATGAGTTAGGAGGACATTTTCGAGAGACAACTTCAACACACGATAAGGAGTATGAACAAAAGAAAGTTTTCCTAATAGCGCCTCGTAGCCTCCCCGTCATAAGTGTGCTGCGCTTCAAACCCATGAAAAGGAATATAGTTGATGCGGCTTTCAGACATCCTAGGATACTCTAAACCTAGTGTTCTGATACCATGTTTGTCACGACCCGAGTCTACACCCTGGGCGAGACACGATACTTGGTGCCACAAGTGACCCCAAGCTAAACCATGGTCTATAATTACACTGGTAAATTGAGTAAACATAAGAGGAAGCTTTATAAAATATAATCATTCAAGAAATACTGATTTTAAAAGATTAAACATATCTGCAAACAATACTGAACAACTGTGTCTGAAAGATAACTACTAATTGATGAGTTACTGACAAGCCCCCAACTAACTCTAAAGTCTAACTGAATAAAGAACTAACTGAATAAAAACCATCTTCCTTGGAAGATGAGGACTCACCAAATGGCGCTGCTGCCCATATCGTCGGAGGAAACTACTGACGATGCTGAGACTGAGAACTTGCACCTGTATCATGATACGATACAACATAGAAAGCATGCATAAGTACTTTGAATGTACTGAGTAAGTGAGATATAAAATAAGCATGGAAAATAAACAACTAAACTGATGTAACATGAAATGACCAACTGATACTTAATACTAATAAAATTGAGCTATAACTGATATGGTCAATAATGATCCTGACTGATGGTCATAAATATGTCCTGGAACTGAGTGACAGAACTAAGCCAAACTGAACTGAACTGAACTAAAGTTGTACAAATAAATGGGAGAGTCTATAACTGATATATAACCACGTAAGCTAAATGTGGAGTCTGATGTATACACCCTATCAGAAAAAGCCCACTGTACCTTGCCAGGGTATAGTGGCTGGCTGGGTGATCACAAGACTGGGGCCATTGGGCCAATAAAACAACCTATCATGGCAACGTAGTTCTGGTAACCTAGGTGAGCTGGAACCCTAGTCCGCTCGGTGCTAAGTACTAGCCCACTGGATAGTCCTAACTTTACTACTAAGCTGATAGCTTGAACTTGTGGTACAAGACTAAGTCAGGAATACTTATATGGAAGTAACCTAAGAGTTTGTAGGACCGAATAGCTGAAAAATGGTGTTCTAAGACTGGTGAGAGCTGCTTATCTGGAATCGTTGTAACTGTCTGAAGAACAAACTGATAACTGATAACGGAATGCTAATAACTATAAATTAGAACTGGGAGGTATTACTGACACCTCAAAAACTGACTATAGTCAAACTGATCAGTTGACATTTCTATAAGATACTGAAAAATTTACTAAATATTGACTGAGATTAAACGATTAATAATTTTACTCTGGATCATACAATTGTACTATCCCAGTGATTTCAAGAAAAATCAGAATAAAGAAATATTGATATTTAGAACATGCTGAAATACTCAATTCACTGTATTCAAAGAAACTAGGGCTAAAATCATATAATTTCATGAAAACAGGAAATGACCAGAAGTATAGCTAACAACAGCCCTCAATACTCATGAAAATTATAATAGGAAGAAATCCATATTTTACTGACAAATGAACCCTAACTATGAACTTCAGGTCTAGAACTGATAAGCATTTCAAAAGAGTTTTGGAGAAAAAGGGAAGAACAATTCCCTAGTTGAATTCCCACATTCCTAGAGTCGAATTTCCAGAAAAGGATCTGAAGAGTCTGAGGAGAAAACTTGAAAGCCCTAGCTTGCTCTAAGAGAACTGTCAGGAACTTCTTTGCTCTAGAGATCGAGAGTTGAGTGAAATAAGAAGAATTTAGTCAATTACCCCTTTAATTATCTCCAAAACTACGTAGTTTAGGAACTAAAATAGTTGGAAGTTACAAAAATGCCCCTGAAAAAATCTAAAAAATTGCCTGACAGGAACCAATGGGTCAAACAACGAGTCATTGGTTAATATCATGACTCGTTGGGACCAGTCATTGGTCCTGGGCTTGGAATCAGGGATCACTGGAATTTGTCAATGGGAGGGGACCACGACTCCTTGGACGAACCAACGAGTCATACGTACCTCTCGTTGTCACAGGTAGGATTTTTAAACAAAACTTGGGAACCCCACTAATGGAAGACACGACTCGTTGATAGAACCAATGGGTCATTGTGTCTTCTTGTGGTCAACACTTCCTGGACCTAAAATTTGGCGACAGATGGAAATGACGACTCGTTAGAGGTGACCACGAGTCGATGGTTCCACTCATTGCTTCTGGGAGATGTCTGGCAGATTTCTGTACTGGGAAACCATGACTCCATAGAATGACTCATTACTCTTGGTAACGAGTCATTGCATGAATTGTTGGTTCCCGGATAGGAAGCTTGCAATGATCTTGGGCAGAATTATATGCCCAAGTGATACTCAAATGCTTCATTTCGTCTTGTTTATCCATCGATATTTGTGCATTCTCATGTAATTTGTAGTT
>JACEIK010000580.1:358923-413329 GCA_018107945.1 Datura stramonium | reverse complement strand
GACTGGACCAATTCAGCTAACTATCGAGTTCAAGTGTGGTATTAAATGTCGCAAGTGTTGATTATAAAAGTTTTTGAGAAATTTAGTTAAGTCTAAATATGGTTAACGAAATACTGTGAATCCATTCAAGGAGCAACATAGAGTTAAAGCCGGATAATCATGCTCTACTACGATTTGTAATGGTTTAAGTATGAAGCTATCAATTGTCATCTCACATAATTAGAATTGCATGTTCATGGTCTTCCGTACCTCTAAACACGACAAACTAGCCTCACCACTACATTGTTAGCGAGGATGCTAATTCTAGTTCGTGGGCAATTAACTACGTGGATGTGGTTTATGGGGTTATGCCATTGATTAGGGTCCTTCCGTACCTCCAACCATTTACCACTACATTGTTAGCGTGATGCTAATTCTAGTTCGTGGCAATTCAATTACGTGGATATGGTTTTTGGGGTTATGCCATTGATTAGGTCCTTCCTGCATCTACCATTTAACCTAACTAAGCTTCACAACTACTTCTTCGAGTGGGGGAGTGACAAATCTAAGCCGGTGTCTTTCTTTCCATTTTATCAACCAAACAAGGTATTAGGTATATTTCTTATCCTAACCACTTATATCTTCTCAAAAGACAAGAACTTGCTTCCTACATTCTCATGTTCTTTCCCTAGGTTTGCTTTCTCAAGCATCATTTAAGTTTAACGTGTGTGTTTCCATGGTGATCAATCATTAAAAAAACCATAATTAAGAATGCAAGACAAAACAACAATCAATAACTTAATTCCAACACAAATTCTTAAAAAGACAATCATAACTCGGTTTCAACCCGAGGAAGGGTTCTAGCCATTCAAGTTAGTAAAATTACAAGAAAACATAAGTAACATACTTACAAGAATTGGAAGAGGAGAAGACGAAATTGATGAGCCCTAGGTGAGTTCTCCCCTCTTCTCCCTTCACTCCTAGGTGGTTTTTAAGAAAAATCGTGACCAAATGATTTCGTGGAGCTATGGACCTATTTATAGTAAATGAGAATTTACAAAATTACGCTCAGGGAATGGCTCAAGTCACGGAAAGTGTGAGCATCAGCTCCAAGCACGGATGTGACACTTTAAATTGCCTCAGATGTCAAGATGTCGAGGCTTGCCGTGATGGTTTGCTGTGGTACGCCGCTCGTGCTGATGGCATGGGCGTGATAACGACACTGACGCGCAGCCGCTGGCGTGGTACTACAGAGGCGTAAGGCGCTCGCTCGTTGATGCTCTTCTTCGCGCTGGGTATTGGCGTATCGGCGCCAAGGCAGACACGCACGCCGTGGGCACACTGTCATGTGGCCAGCCTTCAAGGTATGCTTTTGCCGATTTTTGTAATTTTCTTCCGACTCCATTCCTATACTTCACCAACTCATAGATTAGTTCCTCAAATTCATTTTAAAACCTACAAAACAAGGAACTCGGCCATGTTTGTTAGTACATATATTCACACATTTATATAAAATCACATGAAAATGTATATAACAATTAGATAAACAAGACTAATTCGAAGTTATATGGGCTCTTTGGCATGCAATTATGCCCAAGATCAACATACTATAGGCTCTTGTGGTCCATTAACACATCCACATAGACCCTATACTGGCGTATCTCCAAATCATCAATGCAACACCATCGCCGCCAATCAGGTCATGCATCATATAATTCTTCACGTAGTCTTAAGCTATCTAGAGGCATAGATATAATGACTTACCATGCTACATCAAATCACAACGGAGATCAACCCTAGAGGAATCACAATACACCTAAAATCCATCCATGCCTTCCGAAAGGTCAATATTGGGGGTCAGCGAGTTGATTCATTAACTCTGAAACTCTTCTTACAAGCATCAGAACACTGAAATTTGACATTCTTATGGGTAAACTTAGGTCAATGGTGAAGGTATTGGATGAAAATACTTCAAATCTCCCGTAATAGCCAGCTAAACATATGAAACTCTTGATCTCCGAATGATTAACTGGTCAAGCCATTTCTTTACAATCTCTATATTTTGAGAGTCCGCCCGCACACCCTCACTTGACACCACATGGCCTGCAAAAATGCTAACAATCCAACCAAAACTCACACTTTATGAATTTAGCATAATAACTCGAAGGATCCTTGAGAGTCTATAGCACCACCTCAAATTAGCGTGATGCTCCTTCTTGCTCCGAGAGTATACGAGAATGTCGTAGAAGAAGAAAATCACGAACATGTCCAAATATGGATTAAAAACCCCGTTCATCATATCCATAAAACTTCAGAGCATTATTATTCCAAATGACATAACTACAACTCATGGTGAACATACCAAGTCTTGAAAGAAGTTTTCGGAATGTCGCTCTCCCTAACTCGAGATGGTGATAGCTAGATTATAGTCTATCTTGAGAAGCACTTAGCACTCAAGTTGGCAAAATAAGTCATCAATTCCAAGAGGGGATACTTGTTCTGATTGGGACCTTGTTCAACTGCCGATCATCAATGACATATGAAAGACACACCCATCCTTCTTTTCAAACAAAGAGAATTGTGCACCCCATGTGAACTTTGGCTAGTCCCGACAGGCCGTTATCCAAGAGATCCTTCACTTATTCTTCAACTCCTTTAGCTCAACTTGATTCATTCTTTAAGGAATAAATGTAGGTTGCGTTTTTAGGAAAAAAAGTAAATAAAAGTCAATCTCCCTACTGGAGGGACTCCTGGGTAAGACTCATCTAGAAAACCTCCGAACTCACAAAACAAAAAGGCAACCGAAGAGTCGGCCCCGTATATAGAATCCTTAACCCGAAGTACGGGTGCATGCAACTCCTAAAACTTTTCTTAAGATAGGAAACAAAGCAACCTACAGAACAACTAACCACTTCCATTCTAGGATCGTTCAACCAAAATCGAAACTCTACCGTTCTGGTTCTAAGCAATATATTGAGGCATAACATGCATGCAACCAATCAATTCCAAAGATATCATCGAGATCACCATGTCTAACTCTACTTATTCGACCGAGGTGATTTTCTAAGGACTGCTATAGGGCGATTTCGTATACTCGTTGAGCTATAATCGAGTCAACACTGGAGTGTAGATTTAAAAGAGGTTCTATTAGATTTCGAGACCGAATCCAAAACTATTAGAAACATAAGGGAGTCACAAAGATAACTAGCCTCTAGATCTAACAAGGCGTATACATCAAAATGGAATACTGTAATATACCAAAGGATCATATCAAAGAGACATCCTTCTTGACTGGATGAGAGGGCTTAATACTTCTGTTTCTGAGGCTAAATACCACTTATACTAGTGGACGCATCCTGCTAAGCCATGTGTGCTAGTGGGAGCTACTGAATTTGTGTCTAGGCTACGACTACGCCCCTATCCGGATAAAGAGCTGTCTCGAGCATATGTCCGAAGCCGCACCCAAAGCATACACCAACTCGTTAAGTACTGTGTGCTCTCCTACCACACTCGCTACAAATCGGAATGTCAGCTCTACTTACATTCTCCCGTGACCTTGGGAGCTTGATGTTTGTCCCCTCTGGTCATGCCAGGTCTGGATGGCACACTAGCTAATGATAGCACTCGACCGATGATTTCGGTGTGGACCGCAGATGATATTCGCCGCCGAACCTCTCGTTGGGAAACCCAAAGCTGCCTATCTTGGCGTTTTTTGCCTCTCTCTCCCTTTCCTTCATCCGATCTACCTCTAAATGATGGGGTATATAAACCAATAAAGTCTAGATCACTGTCAAGATATGGTACTACACTCCTTGACTAGTGAATCCGACACTCCATACATAGTCTATTCATACGGCTCTCTAATCCGCAACCATCTTCCCATAACACTTTGATAATGATGAACTCCAAGGTATACTGCATACTCATATTGTTCTACCTTAAGTTGATGAAATTCACCGCCTTTGCTTCCCCTTAATTCCCTAGGGAAGAATCTATCTAAGAAGGCATTCATGAACTCATCCCCACTACGGGAAATTCGGCCTGACCGTTTATCGTCTTATAAGCCGATGGTACCAAATATAACCCCCTTAAGTTGATAGGAGGCTATGTCTATACTCCGCTCTCCCGTTACCCCCATAATCTAGGTGATCTATTGTATCTCCTCAAGAAACTCATGTGGATCCTCATCCACTCTTGACCCGTGGAACTCGTGAGGTTCATCCTGAGGAAGTCCCAAATTCAAGCAACCACCGCGCCCACCTCCTAAGGAATACGGGCTACCGCTCTAGTTGACCTCGAGCGGTCAAAGCCTACGCCAACATCTAAAAAGATGCTCTAAACTCGACATGAGAGACTCCGTTTGGGAAAAGGACCTACTAGTGCTTGCGGGGCTTTGTTGGCGCCCCATCTCCATTGCAATCTTTATGGCCATGTCTATTCCCATTCCTTCTACCATTTACTTGGTATGGAGGCATGAATTATACAAATGCGTATAGCACGAGTTAAAGGGATAGAGAGATACTTTTTTTCGCATGACATAGATAATGAAAGAAGGAAAATTTCTAAAAAGTCTTAGCCTCTCCTCCATAACTGTGGCACGCTTACACCCATGGAAAATTCTCTACTCAATGTGGCTTTCAAACACTTAGACATTATAAACCTTGGACTCAATACCTTGTTTTTTATGACCCATGCTGGAGGTTTGATCGAGACATGAATCAGAACTAAGGATGGCCTGTGTCAACCCATGGCATGAACATGATAACTAAAACACATACTTCAAACAAAAGTTGAAATCAAAAATGAATAAATGAAGTCCGAATACTTATCAATCATAATGAGTCAACATCACAAAGTTGCAATTCTTACATATTATTTGAAAAAGCCTCTAAAATAACTAAAGAGCCGATGGGACAACATCTTCACTAACTCACTAAAAGTCTCGAAAATTGATAGTAACCCAACCTTAAAACTGGTCCTCAAAGGATAAGATTCACCAACAAGAAATCTAGGACTAATCTTCTGAGATCGCTAACCGCTGGGACTATTGAGCTGCCTGAACCCAGATTGCGAAATGATACATCATAGAGTATGCGCCGCACTTGAATGTACTGAGTATGCAAGGTGAGTAAAACATACTGAGTAAGTAAGGAAATGAAATCATACATATAAACATAAATCATATGATCATGAGATTAAGGATTGCATGCTAATATCTAAAAATGTGTATAATCATAAACTCAATCTCATATCTAAATTGAATGACCCAAAGTTGAAACTAGAATAACATGGCTTTCTATAACTAAAATCATAAGGTAAAGCTATAAATCGATCATTGGGTCAAACTCGCTGAAAATATGTAATCATGTTTCTAAACATGTGCATAAATGAAAATATGACGAACAATGGAACAATGGAGACTCGTCATAATCGGGCGCGCCATCATGATAGAGCCAACGTTGTTGCCTCACCATCACACTCATGGGCGTAGCTTCAAAGCTTCAGCTGCTATGGACGCTACCATGATAACGATATAAAGCTGAAGGCCCTTGGGTGCAGGGGTTTTACAAGGGAGGTCCCAATGTAAATATATAAGCCTACATTGGCCCGTAGTTATGAGAATCGGGGTTTACATGAACCTCTAGCCAACTTGGTTAGACACTACTTCCAAAACATATGTAATGCCAATTGTTTTTCAATGAAGATGAAACCATATTTATTCATTGAAGATATGTACGTAATTACATGCATAGTATGAAATCTAAATATGGGAGTCCTACCCAAACATATATCATGAAGCAAAATAGGAGTATCACTCCCAAATTATATGGTAAGTTGATATTATAAAACTTAATCAATCATAACATATTTACTATCATATAAGCTTGCCCACCTTCAAATCACATACTAAATATACTTCAAAAGTAAAAATAATAAAATTGCTACATGGGTAATTTATAAACATTCAATCATGCTAGATATCTTATCATTGTCACGCCCACCTTGGAAGGCAAGAGTGGCACTCGCGCCATACTGATCTAACTAACCTCGACAGTTATGTACTTCCTCTGTGCATGGTTTCCTCAAATTAAGAAATACAGAGGTAGTATCTGCTTGAACACGCCCGCCGACAAGCTCCAGATAACTACTTGTAAAGAAAATGAAATTTAACCAACAATACAGTGGAGCCTATGTGGATGACAAGACCATCATACTTTTTATAATGCTAATGAAAACAGTAATGAACGAGATTATAACCAACAAAGATGCGCAATCTCATAGCTACAAACTAGGCTCAACACAACCATCACACAAGAGAAAACATACATAGGCCCCACACAGCTAACAACAAAGCTAATACTAGAAATCTATAGCTCGGCAAGCCTATAAGAGTGGAATAATGATTGGACAAGGCCCCGATCTACCCATAAACTATATAACAAAGAACAAACTCCTTCTAACTAATCATCTGGGGAAAAGGTTTGGATATCATCGACGAGACGGAGATTGATAACTCAATCGTTTAGCCATACTGCAGCAAGTAATGGGCCTTAAAGATGATATAATATATACCGACATGGGCAAGAATGAAGATAACTAATAATACTAATAATGAAAATGAAAAACACCTAATGAGGAATTGAAAGTTAACCTAAATAGCCTTATAACTCGTTGTATAACGAACAATAAGTAATACATACAAGAATCTCACTCTATTCTATAAGCTCCGAAGGTAAAACTGGCAGACACCTCTACCGGGTTTATGTTTTTGGCTAGTTCACTTCAATCTATATACCCCTTTAATCAAGCCAAACAGGCAACATGTAACTATAGCCCACCCGCTGTACTTCCCTAGTCAATCGAGCCTTTTCTCCTATAAGTGGGTGCTTGAGTCCTCTGTGGACTCTATAACTACACCATGGGCACTAAAGCCTGATGAGGGTCATGATGTTTATGCAGACATAAAAATAATAGTCCACTCTCATGGAATGGACTATAATATGGCCTCGGGCCTCTCAGAACTGCTGCAACATCTAGCCCTAGAGCAATCTATATAGCCCTATTGTGCAACGCAGATAGCTAGTAACTCGAGTTGGTCACGTATAGCTATATAGGAAGGATCAATCCCACCTAAAGAAACGGCTAATCTCATATCAATAACAACATCTAACAAACAAACAATCATGGTTCTACTGTTCTTACGAGTCCGTGCATCAGATATAACACTGTATGTGCAGAATAACTTGTCAAGGAATTTTCCTAAACATACTCGAATGTTGGTTTCAATTTAAATGGTGAGGTTTTACTTGCAAAGAATAGTTCTTTTCAAAATAAAACCTTATGTTGAGAGAATAGAATAATTTTTAATAAATTCAGCAAAGGAGGACTTTCAATAATCATATCAACAATACTTCAACTCAAATACTCCGATCAACCTATGAATCCTAGAGTTCGTATGAGAAATTCTACGTAATTCCATGGCCATTTAGGATTCAATCTTTGAGTAATTCTTACGACTTTTACTTCTGGTGGGAGTTCCGATTTGTCAATGAAGCCAAGAAATAACTCCGTAGTAATGCTTCCCGTAGGCTGGGACTCAATACTGCTTAATTTGTGATTTCATGGTGTTTGGTAGAATAATTGGATGAAAAATCAATGAAACTTGCAAGTTCTTTCTAGTCCTAGTCGTGGTATCACCTTTGCAAATGATTTAAAAATGAATGAGGGGACTTATATATGTCACTATGGCGTGCAAGCAGGGGTGCCCGCTGCCCAAAGCGGCCAACCTTCCCAATGCGCCGCACTCCTGATAGCACCAGGTGGCCCGGCCCGCCGCGCTAGCCACCGCACTAATGGCCGGAGCGTCGCGCCGGCCCTCGCTACCCTCGTCCGACCCTAATTCCGAGGTTCATTCCACACGCACCGAGATCTCCTTACCATAATAAACCCATGTGTACGCCTACTAACCGATAACATTAATGGGGTAACATCCTCCCCCCCAGAACATTCATCCTTGAATGTCATCTTTAGGCTTATAGAGTTAACTCTTTAACCAATATTTAGAAAAATTTAAGCAAAGGTCTCCTCCGTAATACGGACTATCCAAAACCTGAAATGAAGAAAAGCTTAACATAGGCGCCTCAATGATGCTATAAACCGCTATTTCACAACCAAACCATAGCTAACTAAGTTGTACTTCGATAATATAGGCAGAAAATGACAATCAATAACATCACCTAACTAACTCGCATAATCGTAATCAACTGAACAAAGAGGATATCTAGACCTTATGTCATCCTTAGGTTCCTAGGTCATCTCTTCTTTATTCTTGTTCCTCCATGGTACTTTAACAAAGGCTACATTTGTTACACCCCGTAAGTTCTTGACACTTACTTGGCCTTTTCGCATGTTGTTTAAGAGTTTTTAGAATGCCATATGTGCGAGAAAAGTGGCCCTGGGAGAGACCTACAAGTGCCAAGTCAAGTATCGCAAGGCCAAATGTGACTTTATAAACCCATTCACAAATGCGAATTGTATACCCTAAGTATATAAGGCTCCCACTTCGTTTTAAATCATTTTACCTTCATATAATTTCCAAAAGAAATGAATAGAAACAGAGAGGGGAATGAAGGGTTAGATTAAATTCTTCCGTTTACATCGCCAAACGCAGTCCAAACTCAAATTAACTTCTGCAGCGAAGTATAAAGTCAGAGGGAGCATTCCTCAAGTGTGAGTTAGTTTTGTGTACCCGCCGGCGAATCGTCGTCACGAGCCATGGTATGTGGAATTTCTCCAAACTAGTGCGTTAAATACTCCCAAAGATATGGAGTATTCCTTCAGATTTCTGAGAAATAGCGAAGCGTCGTTCTTCGATAAGTCAAAGAATAGGCAGTAAGTATAGCCATAATATGGTTTTTTTCCAAAACAATAGTAGAATTAATTCTTTCTTTCGTGAATATGAATACAGCATTGGGATAAATAGCCGAATACCAACCGAGCTACGCCGCCGAGGTATGTAAAGCAAGTTTCTTTCGTAAGCTAGTAGTTCTAGTATAACAAAGTAGTACGAATTTTAGTAGAGTGTTTCGTAAGTAGTATATTATGTTCAAGTATGAAATTTAGTAAGCATGTTAGAAATATAATACAAGAATTCAAAGATTTAAAATTCAAGAAATAATATAAGTCCCAAGCAGAATATTCCATAAATATTATTGCTGCATTCAAGATATTTCAAGATCGGTTTAGTACATTTACAATATGAGATCTCGTAATGTGTAATACCGCAATACAAATATTATTATCGATCCGCATATATATTACATGTGCCTATTTCTATCTATGGAGACATGATTGTTCTTTCGTTGGGCACCCTAGCTTCCGACCGCCCCCATGGTTAATAGCTATGTCGACTCGCCCGCCATGTAGGGTAAGGATACGTCGTTTCCGTGGAGTGGCATCACGTCCGCGAGAGGACGAAGATGGGATGCGGCATTCCCATAAAGAGCCGATCAACACTATATCACACCCCTCGTCGAGTACTTGCGCCTGTGGTGCGATTTTGCATTTCAGATTTCAAATTACGTATTTCGCATTTCGTATTTCGTGAGTCCTCCTGAATTCGCATAAACTACATGTGTGGGGCCCAACGAGCCAAGTTGCATACCCAAAGGTCAGATGCCTATAGTTACTGTGTGGATGGTATGACCGGGTAGGGGTATATAGATTAGCCGTTGGTACTGTCACTTAAGGGGGTGGTAAAGTTCTTGTATGCTATGTCAGGTTAGTTATTAATGTATAGAAAGGACCGCCATGTTAGTGGTATGACTTACTCTCTTCAGCAGTTACGCCTTTGGCAAATGGGCCTCACTGCCCCTATTACTTCAGTATCTATCGTATTATTGTTTGCTTTCGCTATTTTCGCTATTTCTTTGCATACTCACTACCAGCTGCACGACGCCCATTTTGGGGCTGATTACATGCCTCCAAGAAAAACTCATAGACGAGGAGAAGATCCTCAGAAGTTCCGTAAACAATAAGATAAAATCTTCAAATTTATCATCCGAGCTGATACCTAGAGATTTACTTCCTTTTTGTTTGTGGCAAAGTATGGTAGGCCGGGTCCCCGTCCCAACCATCTTATTCTTGTGAGGCTCGTGATTGTATATTCCCGTGGTTAGTTGTACCTGGCCATGTGGGGCCGTGTGTGTTTTTAGTTTGCATGGATGGCTGTGGTGGGGCCTTTTCAAATTGTCGCTGGTGACCTGTCCGCGCACGCTTAGCGCTGATTCTACTTTTCAAAGTGATAACTAGTCGCATGGTGGCCTCATCGCCTCCACAGTTCCCCATGTTCACTGCTCGGTACCAAGTATATTTTAATAGGTGTCTATAGGCCTTGTCGGCCGGAGGCTGTATTTAAAGCCTTTATATAGCCCGTTATTTTCATAAATCCGTAATTAGAGCCGCCTAGCACCAAGTGCTTAGGCTCGCAGTCCAAGACTCAGGTCCTGGGGTAGGGCACTGTGTGCCACTATGCTCACAAGCGTGGGACGTGACAACATCTTTAGTCCTTAACCTATGAATCTGCTGATCTAGTATGGCAATTCAGAACCTCTTCTTAGGCTAACTCTTTGTTTACTTCAATGTCCTCAATCGGCACAACTTGACACGGTCCCTCATACACTTTTGCAACATTAACACGTGAAAGACCTGGGTGGATAGATTCTAGCCTAGAGGCAATCAAACCACATGCCCCTCTGCCTATCCTCCTGAGGATTTGATATGGCCCAATAAACCAAGGGCTAAGCTTTCCCTTCTTGCAAAAATCAACACGCCCTTCATCGGTGATACTTTAAGGAATACCGAATCATTTACATTAAATTTCAAATCTCTATTCCGCAAATCAAAATAGGACTTCGGAAACTCTAGGCTACAATGCGTTTCGATGAGTTTAATTCTCTCTTCTAACTAGTGAATCATATCAGGTCCAACTAACTTTGACTCACCTACGAACCACCCGATGTGGACCGTGACACCCTACAAGGCCTCATAAGGCTCCATCCGAATTGCGAATGATAACTTTTATAATACCTGTATGCGTATATATACCTGTGTATGAAAAATTGAAAACCGCAGAAAATGGGGAAAATATCTCAAGATCGGGTCAAGGTACGACTGTGGTGTTATACCACGGGTCATTGTAATGAGTCGTGGTTGTCTAAGCTGGGTGACAAAGGTGAACCACGGAGACATGACGAATCATCATGGGAAATGAGTCATCGTTAGCAATCATGGAAAGGAATTGGGTTCTTCGTAGCATATAATGGGCGTCCTAACGACTTGTTGGGAGAAACCATGAATCATTGGCTGTGGTTGTGTTTGGAGAATTTATTTTTCCAAAGAGGCTTGACGTGGGAGAAACAACAATTGCTGTTTGTAGTGACTCAGTCGTGCAAGGTGACTCGTTAGGAGATGAGATGCCAAGGTTTAGGGCTAAAACTAGCGCATGTAACGGTAGTCATGGGTTGAAGGGACGCAGTCTTCCTGACCATCCGTTTAGTTCGTGTAGAATGGGTCATTTGCGCAGTATACAACGAGAGACTCGACGAGTCGTTAGTGGTTCCCACCTAATCTGCCGATACCACCCGTGGGTCTCTATTCCTACGCCAAGGCATGTTCATTAAGGATATTTTTGACTTTTTTTCATGATATAAGAACTTAAACAACATCGTTTTGGCTTGGGAAAGATGTGGTTTTTAAGAAAATAATCCTTCCTAAAAACCTCATTCATTCATACAAAGATTTTTGATAGGTGATCTAAGGAGATTTCAAGCTTTTCACCTCACTCCTTTAAATCTCATTATCAAGCTTTTAAGGAGGGTTAGAATTTGATAACCTGTGTATGGGTTTTCAATGGGTGGATTCTCCCACACCCATGTTCCTACTCTATGATTTTACTCAAAATTTATTAAATTAAATATTTGAAAGTTATAAATTTTGATTTAATGATTTAATTACGGGTCTTGTGATTTTGAAATGTTATCATTATCTACAAGTTGATCATCTTTTGAGTTTTAAATTGATATTAATATTGTTGATTTTAAATTTCTAAACAATTAAGATTGATTATACATGCCCCCATGATGAATCGATTTGGCGATCTATCGATCCGTTGATATTTTGATAAGGCCAAAGTATGATTTAATATTTAAATTATAATTTTTAATTATGTGTTTATTTTTGTATTTTAATTAAATTACATGTTTTTTTTGTTTTTTTAAAAATTGAAATTACGTTTTTTTGATTATGTTTATGTTTTGGCCGACTCCCGGTCCCAGCCATGGCTACCATGTATGCTCAAGAATGTTTATGATTACTGGTGATTTAAATGGCCATGAAATCACAAGATATACTATGAGCACTATATATATGTTTGGGAGTAGTATAGAACACCCGAGTAGGTTCGGCTCACGTGTCCTGTGATCTCATGAACTACGTGCCACCGTAGGTATGTCAGGGACCCCTTCATGTTTTCTCCGGCCCAAATGACCCTTTTCATGTGTGATCATTCCCTCATTGTTCCTACCTCAAGTAAGAGGGTACGAACACCCTCCCCGCTAGGGCTACAAGTCGGGGCTTCATGTGTGCTCATGGGGTATGCTCTGCGAAGAGAATCTCCCACTATCTCTTATATTTTTGTATTTTATGATTATATATGTTGGCTCAAGTTATAAGCTTAGCAAAGCTCAAGTATTATGATTATGACTATGTTTACGTTACTAATGTTTTGAAACCTTAAGCCGATGATATGTTATAACGAATTTATGATACGAGCATGATTCCCTACCTTTAATTTATGAATGTTATTACATATTTTTAAGTTTGTTTTACTTAATTACATAGTCGCACATTCCATGTACTAAATCCACATACTTTCTATGCTGTATCGCTTTCATGATACAGTCCCAGCTCGTGCTCATCCTCATTTGTAGCTAGTTTCACTCGCTTCCGCCGTACTTGGTGAGTCCTCATGTTCCGGGGGGCTAAGCATGTTAACACTCTAATGCTATTTCTTTCACTGACGTTGGATTAATGGGGAGTTGTCCCATCAAGGTTCTCCATGTTTAGAGGCTTATCGTACTACAAGTTATATTCCGCCATATTGTATAAGTCTTATACTTCTTTCCTTATGTTATGTTATGGTTACGTTCTTATGTTTAGCTTCTCTCATGTGATTGAATTAGATGTATGCTCACGCCATGGGTTGACTTGGGGTCTCCTAGGCTCCTTGTCCTAAGTGTCTACGATCCGGGTGTACGTTTGGGTCGTGACACCGTTATTGTATGTAAATTTGATAAGGGCAGATGCCTGTCCCAACTTCCTCCACCCAGTACATGCCTTAACATATCCCCGAGTGTCCGACCAGAATTCCGCCGACCGTCCAATGAGGATGGAATGTTGTACTGCATTAACTCCGTGTCCCAAATCCTTTCTAAAAAGATCTATAGAACCTCGCCCTCTCTGCAAGAAATGATAGAGACGTGGACACCGTAGTTGGACTCACCCTCTTTAATATATAACTCAAGATAGTCTTGGCTGTGGAGAAGGTAGTCCTAAGCGGTAAGAAATGAGCTGACTTCATTAATTGTTGATAATGACCCAAATAGAATCGAATCTACGCCCGGTACGAGGTAATCTTTTCATAAAGTCCATGTTGATTGCTTCCCATTTCCACATAGGCACCGTTTATATCTTAGTTAATCCGTCGGCCTTCGGTGCCCGGCCTTTACCTCGCCGCGCTAGGACATTGTGCTACAAATTCCGCCACACCTTTTACATCTCCAGCCACCTTAATATTTCCTTTATGTCATGATACAATCTTCATCAAACTTGATGATTAAAGTAATGAGAATAATGTACTCTCGCCATGATTCTGGGCGAGGTCCTACCACATCCGGAACGTAGGGCGATACCTAAATCTCAAGACCCCATCTTCCTTTTAATTAAGGCCATTAATTCGCCTTGCTAAACCTTACTTCTGAGTTGTACTAGGTTAGGATCCTCATACCGCCACTTTCATCTCCCCAACCAGGGATGATACCGCGGCATTCTCGAATCATCGCCTCATTATCCTCTGAGTCTACAATCCAGACGGCTAAGCTAGCTAATCGGTGCAAGACTTGAGCCATTTCCACTGTTTCTAGCTTCAAGTGTACTAAACTCCCTATAGATATGTAGCTAAGTGAGTCTTCTACAATATTAACCTTCCCTAGATGATACAAATGTTTACATCATAGTCCTTAAGTACCCTAGCCAACGACGTTGTACAAATTCACCCCTTCTACGTGAACATATGCTGGAGGCTCTTATGATTAGTAAATATGTCCACGTGCACTTAAGGCTGTGTAATGTTCCAAATTTTAAAGACATTAAATACTACAGCCTAACTCCAAGTCCCGTGGGATAGTTCTTTCTGCGTTTCCCGAGCCGCCGATTCATAAGCACAACGTTACCGTGTTGCATCGGGACGCATCCTAAACCAACGCCACATCAAAATGTACTACATAACCCTCCTTCTCGGCAAAGCTAACACTGGTGTCGACATCAATTTGCTCTTAATTCCTAGAAACTCTGCTCACAGCCTCGGTCCACTAAAATTTGGCTATCTTTCGAGTCAATTTGGTCAAGGGTGCTAGCAGGCAGAAAAATCCTTCCACAAACCTCCTATAATACCCATCTAATCCTAGGAAACTGTGAACTTCTCTTGGAGTTGTAGGTCTATTCCATGTCTTTACCACCTCAATTTTCCGTGAATCAACCCGAATACCGCTTCGATACAATATAGCCTAAGGAAGGCCACTGAATTAGCCAAAACTCACATTAGAAAATTTTTCATACAACTGGCGATCTCTCGAGAGTCCTGGAGTATTGTCCTCAAATGATTTCCCATGTTCTTCTTCCGAACGAGAGTACACTAGGATGTCATTGATAAATACTATCACAAACAAATCTAAATATAGCCCGAAGATGCTGTTCATCGATCCATGAACACCACCGAGTAATTTTTCAACCCAAAGTACATGTCTAGGAATTCAAAATACCACTACCTAGTCCCGAAACTGTCATAGGACATCTTCTCCCGAACCCGTACCGGTGATATTCCGACCTTAAGTCAATCTTGGAGAAATATTTCGCCCTTGCAACCGATAAAACAAGTCATCTATTCTGGGTAGTGGGTATTTATTAATAATAATAACCTTGTTCAACTTCCGATAATATATGCACATGCTGGAGAGAGCCATCTTTCTTCTTTTACAAATAAAACCAGCACAACCCATGGTGACGCATCACCAATAAAATCCTTATCCAAGAGATACTAATCTTTCCTTAAGTCTTCTCTAATTCGTAAGGAGCCATTCAAAGATGGAGGGATGGATATAGGCCGTACTTGGTAGCAAGTTGAAAGAAAAATTGACTTCCTATTCGGGGGATACTGCAGTTTTTCCGAAACATCTCTCGAAACTCATTAACCACCGGATGGACTATAGATACTGGGATTCTTCTGCATATCCCGGAACCCCGACTATATGATGTATACAACCCCTTGCTATCATCATTTTCTCCCGAAGATAGGATATAAACCTACCTTTGGTGTGCCGCACCACCCTTCCACTCTCACTACCTCCCCCGAGAGTGTAAACTGAACTATCTTGGTCTAACGCTCTACGTTGGTATAACATATGCTAGCCATTCCTTGCTCATAATTGCATCAAAATCAGTCATTTCTAGCTCCACTAGTTCAGCTAAGGTCTCATGACCAACAACCTCTATTGTGTAACTTTAGAACCTTTTATCTATAATAGAATCACTAACTAGCATAGGCATTGAAAAAGACGCTGAAGCAATTTCAAGTGCTATACCAAACTTTCGGGCCACTAATGGGGTAACATAGGACAAAGTGGAACCTAGGTCTATCAAAACATAAACCGAGTGAGAGAAAATGCTACCATATCAGTCACACATCCGGCGGCGACTCTAACTCTTGTCGCCCAAGAAAAGCGAAGGGCGTTCCCCGACCGCCGCCCGAACCGGGATGCCCCCGACTCCGCCTCGCCTCTTGCGGGTAAAACCGAGGCATGCGCCCGCCGAAGGTGTCAGGCATGTGACCCGTCAAGATCTATCCCGTCTCTCTCCATCAAATTTTCACCTCTAGCTAGACAATCCCTCATCATGTGACCCTCTTATCCACAAGTCTAGCAGTGGTAGAACCATACCCGCATTCCGCAAATGACGTCACTGCATATAGCACAATGTGACCCAATAGGCTCCGCTCCACCCAACTCTCCGCTATTGAGAACCTCGACACTTCGTGAGCTCTCACCGGGTCCTACTACCCTGGGCGGCTCACCTACCACCCCGCTCGTTTATGGAGGTGGGGTCTGGGTGGCCAAACTCGACATTCGTGGCTCCAGTCCGCCCAAATTTCGCTTGCATGTTACTGTGTCTAGCTCTACGGCGCTACTCGATTTATTCTTTCTATCTCCCGTTGTCGCGCCTCGATCTTCAATATTCTAAGAAAATGCCCGAACGCGGGAAATAGCCATGTCCTCCCACATAGTAGCTGTTACAATGTCATGACTTCCTGAAGTATTCCCATAACAAACCGATGTACTCTTGTTGGTATAGTGTCTACAAAAGCTGGCACTACATTTGGCCCAGAATCAAATATCATGCAGATATTCCCGTACGCTCATTGAACCCTACCGGGGCAGTGCATAACCGACCACCCAGGCCTCGTCGAATTTTAAGCAAGTAGTCGTGATCTAGAAGGCCTCTAAGAAACTAGACCAAGTAAAAGGAGGAGAGTTCCCACTGACCTCTCCCAAACTCTTGTACCGTAGGGCACTTCGAAATGTCCCACAAGCTGAGATAAACAAGCAACTCAACCGACTACTGGTGTAACATGCATCACCCTAACAATCCGTTGTAACTAGTCCAGAAAGTCCCGAGGTTCCTCTTCCCGGTCCATCCCCGTAAACGACCGTAGACTCCGCGCAAGGAACTCTTGGACCTCGAACTCCCAGTCCTCCCGAAGATTCGTAAACCACTGTTAGCATAGGTTGGCGCTAAAAGCCATCATCCGTGCTAACATATAGACGACGTTCCAACCTCCCGATCTCGATGGTATAGGTATAGAGCTACTGGAGGTGGTTCCAACATGTCCGCTATCCTAAAAGACTCCCGGGCGTTGCCGAACCGTCAAGAGACCTGATGAAAGGTCCCCATTGCCCTCAAATCGGATGTCTTTGATCGCACCTCAAGAAGCCCTCTCTCCTTCCACAACATCTAATGATCGATCATAGTCTGCATGTCCGACATTTCTTTGTAGATAAGTAGAATAAGGTAAGCTTAGTGGATTTAACTCCTATACAAAATAGCTCTACCACACGACCGAAGAAGAAGGAAGGGTAACCATGCTATTACGCCTCGTAGGCTCCCGCCATGGAATATGGTGCACAATACACCCATAGACAAGACTCTACTAGACACAAATTGTAGATTTCCTAGATACAACCAACTCGATACCAAGTTTGTCATGCCCCCACCTTTGGCAAAGCATGACTTGCACTAGGTGCCATACTGATCCGATCTCGTCCCGATTAGCATATGCACTTCTAGTGCATGCCGCTCCTCAAATCAAGAAAAGACGAGCTATATATCGGTTGTAAACATATCCTTCTGCCGATAACTGAGAGCACAAAAAGAAACAATAACCGACAACACGCGATAAAGCGCGTGGATCCTCTAGCAGCCAACAAGACCACTGCTGTCTCAGTTATACCATAATGAAAAATAGGAAATAAGAACTATACATTAGCCGACAAGGCTCGTAACAAATAGCAAACTATGCTCCACATGGACATCACGCAAAAGAAAACATACATAGGCCACACGGCCAACAAATAAAGCTAATACTGGAAATCAGAGCCTAAGCAAGCCTCTAAGCAGCTGGAATAACGGCCGAGACAGTGGCGCCTGAAATTCACCCATAAATTGTACAACAAAAGAACAAACCTTCTAACCAACAACCTTGGGAAAAGGAGCCAATTAGGATTGTCGAATTCTCGCCGCATGACTAGGGAGTGTCCCGAACTACATTCAGTCATACTTTCAGAAACTAATGTAGTGGCCTGTAGATGGGCACGCACAATATGTACTAAATATGTAAGAAGTAATAAAAGTGAGTGAATAATACTAATAATGAAACTGAAATAATTCAATAGGAGGGATAGAGAGATAACCTGAATAGCCTAAGATCATGTTGTATAACTAACAATAATTAATAAAAATAAGGAACCTCATCTCGATCCCATAAGCCCAAAGGTACAAACCAAAGACAAAATATGAAATGAGGTATACTGAGGCTACGAGAGCCCATGATTCCCCTTCCTTGGGCTAATCTTCGTGTTATCGAAGTTCTCGAATGCTATATGTGCCAAAGCGTTGTCTATTGAGCCTGTGGGAATTTCTTTTCATCTAAACCTTCTTATAACTATATATGTCTTTGAAAATTTGTGGTCTAAGTACTTTTGGAAAGTTTTTATGTAACATATGTGCATATGTATACCTATGAATCCTAAAAGAGGCCTATTTAGGCCATAAATCCCAATATTAATTGCTTTTATGCAATATGTTTTGATTGACTTAATATGAACGCTGCTAACTCGATATATGAAAATTGTCAGTGGTTTCAAAGTTATACCACTAACGTGTGTCGCCGTGAAGATATAGTTTAGATATGATACTTATGACCTTACCACCAATGCAGCTATGTCATATGGGCAATTGTCCCTTCAAATAAGAGATAATGACTCATTAATGATGTTGTTATGTCATGAGTAGTTTTCTTACATGGTGACATATTGCCATACCACCAATATGGCTATGTCTTGTGGGTAAATATCCTTTTAGTTATGAGACCCCCAAGGCGGTATCTCAATGGAGAAATTTTGATTGACATGGGTAGATCATTATTTTAACGAGTGAATAAATAGTTTATGATAGGTACAACATGAGTCAGATATGTTCTTACTTGGTTGTATCCCCGCGATGTATCATATCTTTTCATATATATTGTCTTCCGTAGTCTCAAATTGTTTCTATCACTTCTCTGGTTTTTAGTATCTTGGACGTATTCTTTGTTTATAGTTTCCCATTTTTACATACTAGTATATTTTATTCATACCGACGTCCCTTCATCTAGTAACCCACTCCGAAATCACGTAGGTAGTGGCAGAGGCTCGATCAACAGCCCTAGTAGGAGCCTGGTTTCAAAAGAGTAAGGGTATGCTCCTTTCTTCCAGAGCGTATGTTCCCTTATGATTGTTTTGAGTTTTGTGTACACTTTGCAGTTTGGGCCCCGTCCCCATGCATTTTAGTTACTTACCCCAGAGGCTTGTGCGAACTAGTTGCATAGTCGTTTTGATTTTGTGGCCATGTTGGCCTTCCATTGTGCAATGTTTTTATTGTAGCGCCTCGTCTGTCCGGCTTCCTTTGGTTATTAGTATTTACCTATTTTAGGGGACCGTGAAGCAGTGGCGTATGGCCCACATTTTGGCAGACGTTATATGGCCAAGCATCAATTAATCTAGAGTCGAGTGCCGCTTACGCCCTACACCCGCCTTTGGGGGCATGTTAAACTTGGTATCAAAGTGGAAGTCCGTGTCCTGCAGCGTCCACAAAGCTTTATCTTGTCTAATAAAGGTTTTGCTTATGATATGTTACGCACCATTCTTATACCAGTGGAGGCTATAGGACATTTAGGAGTCGCTTACTTTTCATTAGTAGATCATGCTATAGATAAGTCATAAGTATTAGTGATATCTAATTAATGTTTATTACTCAGACATGCCCGTTGACGAGGAAGATGACTACTGGTTGATTGGCACAATCGTAAAGCAGGCTGCAATGGGGCCGCCCTCTAGGGATCAAGGAGACAGTTAGAGGATTAGAGTGAGTCTCCGTCCTAGGTACTACAAGCTCCTCTAGCCCCAGAAATACCGCGGGTAGATTGACCCCTAGCTACTCCCGCAACAATGGTACATGAAGGTGATAGAGTGGCAGGCTCTCCTCGATTATTCTCAAGGACAAGGTCTTGGAGCGGAGTTGTTCACTCGATGGCTCATATTGCTTCTAGAAAGGAGCTTGGCTACTGGAGACAATGGAGGGACATAAAGGTCATGCACCGGGAGTTCCGTGAGCTCCTTGAGTTCTGGTTTTGGAGTTTCGAGTGTTCACTAGATCGACATGAGCAAGGACCTACAAAACATTATTGATAAAAATATAGAATGTTAAAGGAGATGCGGGCTACAACGGTAGGTAGAGTTATGATGAGACTATGTAATGTGGCGATATTGTGGTATGAGGCTTGAGCTCGATCCAACAGGAGCCGATACACCACCAGCTAAGGGAAGAGTTCTCAGAGGCCTTTATGCGCTATTATCTACACTCTGGGAGCGATAGCTCGAGCCGAGGCAAATTTTTCTTAGAGCAAGGAAGTATGAGTATGCGCGAGTATTGCATTTGGTTTAATTCTTGGGCAGTATGATCCACAAATGGTTCAGATAATGAAGATAGAGTTCATTTGTTTCGTGTTAGGCCTAGGGCCCTACATGTACCTCATGATTGCTCGGGGGTGTCCGCTCTAGTGCATATGGACATTAGACGGATTCAAGCTTTTTCCCTGAGAGTGGAGGATTCATCACTCGCAAGATACCTATAGGGCGTATGGTACCGTAGGAAGAGGGGTTAGGACTTCCGCATTTCCTCTCGAGACATGGAGCCCTGGGCTTACTCTTCAAAGCCGAGGGGGAGAGGAGCCTAGCCTGTGGATGGTGCAATATATTTTATGCTTTGGATGGTTGCGTGACAAGGAGGCGTCACCCCGACATTGTTATAGGTATTTTAATTATTTATTCTCGTGCTATGTATGTGTTTCTTGATCATGGTTCTATACTCCCTTATGTTGAACCATTGATTGTGAGTCATCTCCAGAGAGTCCCTTAAATTATCAGATAGACCATTTGTTGTTTCTACAACAATTAGCGAATTTGTGTTACTAGACGGTTTATGGGAACCATTTAGTTTAGTGTGTGATAGATTGACCCAGATGATCTAGTTAAGCTTGAGATGGTTTATTTTGTCATTATTTCCAGATGGATTGGTTGGTGGCATGTTATTCTAATGTTGATTTTAAAACCAAAGTTGTTAGATTCCACTTTCAGGCGAGCTACCCAGAATGCCACTACACCTAAAGATAAGTTTATTTCATACCTTTAGGCTCAAAAGTTGATATCCAGTGTTGTATTTCGTATTTGGTTCTCGTAAGAGACTTGGAAACGTGAACTTGTGACTCTCTAGTGAGTTCTTATAGTAATTGAGTTCCCGTGAGGGCTTCCTAGCATATTTGCCATGAATTCCTCCCTTAAAGGGAGATAGACTTTGCTATTGACTTACTCGTGCACTTTGCCGATATCCTTACCTCCTATTACACAAACCCTAGACGAGCTAAGAGAATTAAAAGAGTAGTTGAAAGATTTGCTCGAGAAGGGTTTTACCCACTTAGTGTGTTGTTGTGGGGTGGGATTCGCATTGTTCGCAAGTAAGAAAAATGGGTCATCGAGATGCGCATTGAGTATAGACAACTAAATAAGGTACAATTAAAAATATCTTCTTCCAGGATTGGTGACCTATTTGATTAGTTATAGGGTGCAAGATTCTTTTCGAAGATTGATCAGAGATCTGGCACCATTAGTTATGGGTTAGGGAAGTTGATGTTTCCAAGAAAGCCAGACTGCATAGTCATTATGAATTTCTAGTGATGTCATTTAGGCTTACTAGTGCACCAACGACTTTTATGGACCTGATTAATAGAGTGTTTAAGACCTTTCTTGATGTATTTGTGATCATCTTCATTAATGACATCTTTCATTTACTCATGATCCAAGGCCGAGCATGTGGATCACCCGAGAGCCATGTAGCGGATCGTTGTGAGCATAGATTGTATGCTAAATATTCTAAATGTGAATTTTGGCTTACATCTCAGCTTCTGGGTCATGTGATTATAGTTGAAGATATATGAGGATAGTTAGAAAATAGATATGTAAAGAGTTGGCCTAGACCCTTAAATACTATAGAGGTTTGTAGCTTCTTGGGTTGGAGTGTGTTATGTCACAACCCGAACATAGGTCCTGATTGAGACACGGACAAAGAGCTCCGAGAGACTCCAAGCCGACTCCATGGCATGAACACATCTAACTCAATCAAATAAAGTAGAAGACTTAACATAATAAATATAACGGACATCTAATCATAACATAGCATCGGAATTGGAATTCACTTCATACATGCAAAGCTAATTACTACATATAGTCCGAAAGCCTCTAACATATCTCTGGGCTGATTGACGTGGACAATGCCCCAACTAACCCGACAAGTCTGAAAATTTAAAATACAAGATAACTGAAAAAGTAGTCCTCGAGATGAGGACTCACCACTAAAGCTGAATGCTAACTCCGAGAACTGGGCTAGTGACGGTTGAATTTGATGATAGGAGCCTATCATTTCATGATACAATATGTAGCATGGTCCTATACGGAATGTGCCGAGTATGCAAGGTAAGTAAAATGACATTTAAAATACACAAAAGTTCATAAAATGGACAAATATGATCAACATAAGTATCATAATGCAAACATAAGGCTCAAGGTTTTCAAAACATTCGTAAATCATTCATAAATGTCACTATAAGAGAAAAAGCTATGAAACATAACATAAGACAAAGTATATAATCATAACCATACAAAATCATGGCGTAACAAATGAGATTCTATAACTCCATATACCCCCATATGAGCACACATGCATGACTCGTAAACCCCTAGTTGGGAGGGTTTTCGTATCTTGACAAGGTAGAACGAAGAAAAGAGGTGTGATATCAAAACTGCGGGCCATTTTGGCAAGAGGACAAGAACATGAAGGTCCCATAGTGGCTACATTAGCGCATAATCAGACTCTGTGGTGATTGGACCCCGGTCTACTAGGTGTTAAATACTACTCCCAAAATATATATAGTGCTCATTGGATAATATACATGAAATACATAGGATATTTAAATCATGATAATCATAAGCATGATTGAAATACGTGAACTAGCCATGAAAGTACGAATTCGTGAATCGCCCAAAATCATAAATCAATAAATCATGAAGTTCATGCATACTTGTAGCACATGTATATACTTGATATTCATAAATCCATGATGAGCATTTCAAACAAATCATATCGTAATTCATAAATCATAATGGGTTAATGAACATCAAAATCGAAGTAGGATCATAACTTGATTTATCATGTAACTTACAATTGGGCATAGTTTTTGTAGAAAAATTTAATCCTAAATAGTTATAAAATCTGTCCATTATTCATAAAACATGAACTTATACATAAGAGGAATTAATCCATAGATAGATCATAAATATTTCATAAGAATCGAGATAAAAGCCCCATAGAATTATCAATAGAATTTCACGAATTAGAGAGATTGGGCATGGGTGTGAATAAATTCATCCATTCATAATCCAACATACCTAGGAACACGATTCTATAACTCCCTTTAATTTTTCAATGAAGAATTGATGAAAACTTTAAGGAATTAAGCTTGATCACTTCTCTTGGCTTCAAACTTGCATGAACAGAATAGCTTCAGGAATGAACTTACCTCTTAATACTCACTATTCGGAGCTTAAAACGACGTAGTTTAGGCCCTAGGATCATAGGATATAAGGATAAGCTCTTACTAAATTTATAGAAAATAATCGACCTAAGTAGTCCCCATGAGGGACTAGGACGCAGTCGTTACCAAGGACCACGACCTTCTCAGGGTTCCATTCGCCGTGTGCACCGGCCCAACATTCATCTAGTAGCTCTTCATAGGGACTCACGTCGCTACTTGTGACAACGTCTTCTCTCGGTCACCACTGTGTCTTCACTGCAAAGAAGTCTTCTTCCTTCACCCTTTCCTGGACACCACTTACCTTCTAACGAGTCGTCCGTGGCAACCACGACTCGTGGTCATGTCCATGGTCACCCAAAACTCAAAAATTTCCAACTTAATTTAGCACTCACCATGAAGCACTCATGACTCGTAGTCCACCACAGTCACAAAACGACTTATTCTTTTGGCCTAGCAGCAAATCCTATTTTCCATTTTCACTCCTGTCTAATCTTTAGGTTTTCGAGGTATAACAATATCTCCCTGTGGAACATTCGTCCTCTAATGTTGGGAACATACTGGGTAAAAGAGAATGCAATCATTATATTCAAATACCGATCATATAAGATGAAACCGATTTGGAGCTGACTACCTCCGAACTCCGCACTATATTGTTAAATTAAATTAACATATACATCCATTTAAATGAAAGAAACTGAGGCACATGAACTGAACGTGAAACCTAATAGAGGTTTAGGAAAACCGATACCTCAAGCCGGGAATTGAGCCACGTGAGGGTCAAATGTGGGTATCTAGCCATAATTTCTACTTCGGCTTCCCATGTAGCTCCCTCAACAAGCTAATTCCTCCATAAAAATTTAACAAAAAGCTATTTCATTGTTCCTAACTTTGGAACCTCGATGATCCAATATTTCTTCGTAACCCTCTATACCTGTTTTTCACACCGAGACTGCTCCACCAACTAAAGTTGGATCACCCAAGCATTTCTTTTGGAGCGACACATTGAAAATTGGATGGACCTAAGCCAATTTCGAGGGCAACTACACCATATGCTACCTTACAACTCAAGCCACAATTCGGTATGGGGCCAACATAACGAGTGCTAAGTTTTCCTTTCTTTTCGAACCTAATTTCACCTTCATTGGAGACACCTTCAATAACACCCCAATCATCAACTTCGAACCCAAGTTCTCTCCTTCGTATACGCATAAGACTTTTGCTGGCAACTTTGAGCCATATTCTCAACCCGTGCCGCATGAGTTGAACTTCTTCTCCATTGCCTCATGTACCGAATATGGTCCTATCATTTTAGCCTTCACTCGACTTCAACCAAATCTCATCGCAGCTCACCGACTTCAAACCAACCAATAAAGGACCTACATCTCGCCCAGAGAGCCTCAAACAGCCATCTCAATGCCGGAATGGTAGCTATTGTTATACGCAAACTCAATAAGAGGCAAATGATCATCCCAACTACCCTTAAAAAGTCAATCGCACACACTCAATGTCCTCGAGAGTCTTACTAGTCTCGCTTGCCTACCACGCTGATGAAATGTGCTATACTCACCTCGACCCGAGTGCCAAGTCCTTTTGAAACAATCTCTAAAATTGGAGGTAAACTGAGAACCTTTTTCTAATATGATGGAAAAGGCACTTCATGCAACCGAACTAACTTCAAATTTATAATTTAGCATAATCCTCCGCTAAATCAGTTTTTTGTACTCGTAGAAAATGAGCAAACTTTGGTCAACTCCGTCCACGACCATTTATTCATACCATCGACGAGTGCTCGACAACGCTATGGTGAACTGTATTTATTTCTTCCCACTTCCAAGTAAGCAAGATACTCGATATCTTGGAAGCACACCTGTGTCTCTTTGGTGTCAACCATCACTTCAGTCGACAATTTTGTAAATTTAGCTAAGCAAATTCTGCGATGTCATTCTTCATGCTTACCACCAATAGACTGCATAGGTCATGGTACATCTTGGTGGAATTGGGATGTATATAATATCTTGCCGTGAGCCTCATGCAGAAAATCCGACTTCAAATTATCAACATACGGGACACATAAGTGACCCTAATATCAAAGCACACCATCTCCCCTTTTGGAGAAGACCTCAACCTTCTAATTCGAACGACTTCCTTTAATCCTACCAAAAATAGTGGTCCCCATCGCCTACCAAGGATGACTCGACCCACTCGAACTATAACACCGCCATCGGCCGATTAACCAAATAAACTCCCAACCTTACAAGTCGATGCACATCCTTCACCATCCTTCCTCCCCTCATCTACATGGGAAACACTCTCCATAGAGAGTCTACTAAGTGCTGTCACAATACATTGGCGTTACCTGATGGTAAGGGAAACTCATGTCATAATTTTTTAACAGCTCCAACCACCTCCTTTTGTGTAGATTTAGGTCCTTCTTATGCAACACATATTTGTAGGCTCTTGTGGTCTGTAAACACATCTACATGGAACCCATATGAATAGTGTCACCAAATCTTCAATGCAAATACCACCGCCGCTAATTCAAGATCATGGTCGAATAATTCTTACATGAACCGTCGCCCGCCCGGGAAGCGTATTCTATAATCTCCTTACCGTGCTATATTAATACACAACCAAGTGCCATCTAGAACCATCAAAATACACCACAAACCTATCCGTATTCTCCCGGTAGGGTTAACACACTAAAGGCCGAGGTGAATCTCCAGTCTTCAACTATTGAAATCTCCTCTCACAAGCCTCCAACCATTGGAACTTCACTTTCTTTTGGGTCAATTTGGAATGATGCTACATTAGATGAAAATCCGTCAACTAATCTCCGATAGTAGCCAACTGGGCCCAATAAACTCTTGATGATTTTCTGTCTAAGGCCAGTTCTTCACCGCTTTCTATCTTCTTAAAATCCACCTTTATGCCCTCACTTGACATCACATGGCCCTAGAATTCCACCAAGTTCAACCAAAATTGCACTTTCCCCGAATTTACCATATAATTAGAGGTCCTTGAGAGTTTGTAGTACTACCCTTAAAATGAGCGGCAAGCTCCTTCTTGCTCGAGAGTATATCAAAGATGTCATAAATATAACCAATCACGAACATATCCAAGTATGGATTGAACACCCTAATCATCCAATCCCATGAAAAGTTGCAGGTGGTCATTCGCCTGGCCCAAAAAACATAACTACAAACTCATAAATGATCATACCGCATCCTAAAGGTTGCCTTCGGGGTGTCACTCTCCCGAACCTCGAGCCGATGGTATCCGAATCTAAGATCTATCTTTGAAAGCACCTAGAAAACCTGGCTTGTCAAACAAATAATTAATTTTGGGAAGCTGACACTGCTCTTGATGGTGACCTTGTCTCGCCAAGCGTAATCAATGCACATCCGAAGAGAATAATCCTTCTTTCGAACAAAGAGAACCGGCACTCTATGGGGATTTGCTATTTAATGAATCCCTTATCTAAAAGGTCTCTCAACTGCCTCTTCAAATCCTTTAAATCGTGCTAGGGCCATTTTTTAAGGAGGAAAAGATATAGGTTGTGTATCCGAAGAAGGTCAATACCAAAATCAATCTCCCACTCGGGGAGAGATTCTCGTATCTCGAAGACCTCTCGATACTCACATACCATTGGAATGGGACTGATAGTTAGGTCCTGCTATGCAGCATCCTTAACCCTAACTAAATGGTACAAGAAACTCCTGGCGATCATATTCCTAGCCTTAAGGTAGTAAATAAAATGACCTACAAAATAAATTAAACTACCCTTCCATTCTAAGGTCGACTCACGCTGAAATCGAAATTCTACCGCATGGGTTCTACATTTTCCGGGCATAGCATGCAAACAACCAATTCACGCAGAGAATAAAATCAAAATCAGTCATGGCTAACTCTAGTAAATCTTCTGAGGTGATCTTTCTTCAAGGACCGTAACCGGGAAACTTCTATACACCCGCCTAGCTACGACTCCGGATCACCCACCGGAGTAGAGACCGCAAAGGCTCCAACAAGATTTTGGGACTGACTTTGAAACTACTAGACAAAATAAGGTGTCACAAAACATGTTGCAGCCTGACTAGTGCAGTAATGCATATTCATCAACGGAAAACTCGTAACATAATAGTGACTACATCTCAGGAGACCTCCCCGTTTACTTTTGTGATACTAGGCATAAAATCAAGCGATTCGTCTCGCCACCCATTCTAGTAGAAGCCCTCGCTGGAGTAGGGCATGCCTGCACTCTAGCCGAACTAGAAGCCGGGAGGCTGGGCTCCACCATCGCCCTGATCCGGCTGAAGGACAATCTCTAAGCTTGTGTCCTGGGGTTTGCCACACTCCGAAAAAGTGTCTCGAATCTAACTAAACACCTCCTGGGTGGCTCTTGCCACAATTTTCATAGGATGGAAAAGTGTGATCTCCCGCAATGCTTCCTCGACCCTCGAGCCTCGACGCTCTACCCTTTGATCACGCCTGAATGGACAGAACTGATAATGATAATGGTGTCAAGGCTAAGATCTATGGTGGGGTCGTTGACGGCTCCTACTAGTCCCCGCCGGGAGAATCTCTGAGCACCACGCCTCCCGGCCCTCTGGCCTCCCCTCTCCCGGGCCACTTAACTTGAAAATTTCCATCCGGCTAAAGCGCACAAGAAAACTGAGCAAAATGAAATATCCCCGAGAAGCATTGCGGTTCTAAGAATCCCTGACTAAGGAGTTTGTTATCCTCGCCGAAACCTCGTCACACGGCACTCGATCCACCACCAACTCGGGTACATACCTAGATAGATGTGTGAACCCAAGGAATACTCCCCGAACCGTCATCCTTAATCTCCCAAGGGAAGAACCGATCAAGAAAATAGCGGGGAACTCATCCCAACCATAGAGCACAGCTGCATCGCCTCTCTACTTCCTTCCACTATTTAAACAAAATGTGTGTGCGAATTCTCACAACTGATATGAGGCTAAGTCGGCACACTCCTCTCTAGTCTCCCCCATAACTCGGGGTGATCTTCTAATCTCTTAATGAAATTATGTGGATCCTAGTCCACCTTCAATCCAGGGAACTGTGGAGGGTTCATCCCCTAAAGTCTATAACCTCGCGTCGTATCTCTATCTATGCGACACGTGCTACCGCTTTTTGGTTGATCCGGGCGGTCAAGGCTCATGCTAGAATCAATGGCAGCCCCGACCAAGATGGGCACCTGCCCAAAGCGGCATGGTGCTCATGGACTAGTGGGGCTAGATGATGCCCGTCTCCATTTCCATCCCCGTGGCCATTTGTATCTCCATTTATTCTCGCCATTAATTCTACGGGGAGGCATGATTCTACAATTGCAAATAGCAATCTCGCTAGAAGGATAGAGAGAGACATTTCACCGCACGAAATAGAACATGAAAGAAGGGAATATTTTCTAAACATCTTATTGCCCTTCGCCGCAAGTGTGGCGCACCACACCCATGAAAAGACTTCTACTTAACGCGGATTTTGTGACATCCTAGGACTCTTAAAACCTATTTCTCTAATACCAAGTTTGTCATGACCTGAACATAGGTCCAGGATCAAGACACGGACAAGGAGCCCGATAGACTTAAGTCGTCCCATGGCATGAAACATACATCTAACTCCAATCAAATAAAGCGGAATATGAAATAATAAATATAATGACATCTAATCATATCATAAAGATCAAATCGAATTAACTTCAAAACATGCCAAGCCGATTAGTACATATAGTTTGGAAAGCCTCTAACATATCTAATGGGTTGATGAGACAATGCCCCAACTAAGCCGATACAAGTATGAAAAAACCGAAAATACAAGATAACTAGAAAAGTAGTCTCGAGAGTGAGTACTCACCACTAAAGATGAATGCTAACTCCTGAGAATTGGCTAGTAACGGGGTTGAGTCTGAGCGGACCCCGTATCATGAAACAATATAAAGAGTGCAAAAAGCAGAGCATGTAATATACGAGTATGTAAGGTGGGTAAAATGGATATTTAAAATACGTAAAAGTGCATAAGAGTAGGACAACACATTGTAACATAAGTCTCATAATGCAAAACATAAGGCTCATGATTTTCAAAACATCTATGAACTGTCTGTGAACGCCACCATAAGAGAAAAAGCTTTATGAAACATAACTTGGAGCCAAAGTATATAATCATAACAATACATAAAACATGGTGAACTATGGGATATTCTTATAATAAACATAGCCCATGTGAGAGTACGACATGGAGCCCGACCTATAAACCCTAGTCGGGAGGGAGTTTGTACTATTCGAAGGTAGTGAACCATGAAAGAGGTGTGATATCACAACCAAGGGCCTATTTGGGCAAATGGGACAAGTAGAATATGCAAGTCCCATCGTGGCTACGTTGACGTCAGAAGTTTCCTGAGACTCTGGGGTACGCACCCTAGGTCTACTCGGTGTTAAATACTACTCCCAAAACATATATAGTGCTCATAGGATAATATAAATGAGATTCATTTGCTAGTTTAAAATCATGACAATCATAAGCATGCTTGAAATTTTTGAACTAGCTAAGGAAAGTAAGGCCCGTGAGTCATCATAAATCATAAATTGATAAATCATGAACTTCTTGCATACTTGTAGCACATGTACATACTTGATATTCATAAATTCATGATGAGAAATTGAGAAAAATCATATCATATGTCATAAATCATAATGGGTTAATGAATATCAAAATCGAAGTAGGATCATAACTTTATTTATCATAAAGCATACATAATTGGGCATAATTTACACCGCCTACCACCGCACATGAATTTATACACGAGAAGAATTAACCCATAGATAGACTATGCAAGGATTTGATAAGAATTGGGATAAAATCCCATATAATTATCAATAGAATTTCATGAATTAGAGACAGATTGGGCATGAGTGTGAAAAAATTTACTCATTCATAACCCTAACATACTGGGAGAATCCGATTCTACAACTTTAATCGGGCTTCAATGAAGAATTGATGAAAAACATGAAGGAATTAAGCTTGATCACCGCTCTTGGCTTCTAACTTTGCATGAATGAATAGAATAGCCTACAATGACTTACCCTCTTAATGCTCACTATTCATAGCTTAAAAAGACGCAGTCTTAGGCCCTGTGGATCATAGAATTACTGATAAGCCCTTACTAAATTCTCACATACATATAATCGATCGCCAATCCCCATGAGGGATTGGATGAGTCGCTAATAAGGACCATGACTCATGGTCTCATGTCATCATGTGCACTATCCAACATTCATCCGGAGCCTCGTAACGAGGGACCTTAATGTCATTGCTGACCACGACTCGCGGTCTCTACTACTAAAAGTTCCTTCCTTCACCCCGTCCTGGCCACGATTTACTCAATGAGTTGTGGTAAGCCGACCACGACTAGTGGTCACCCAAAACTCAGAAATTTCCAACTTAAGTCTAGAACCTACCACGAGTCACTTCACAACTCGTGGTCTACCCCACCTTAAAATGACTCGCTCTACGACGGTGTAGAAAATTGCTTTTCTATTTCCACTCCTAGGTATGATCTTAGGTTTTTGGGTATAACAAGTTACTATTGTAGATCCGTAGTTTTTTTTATACTATCTCCGCATCGTAAACAAAGTTAACCTATAAGGCTTCTAAGTTTCACGTATAGAGGCGCTGGGACTATAGATTCAGGTGAATTGAAGAATAGATTGACTTCAACACCTATCTTGACTCTCCGTAAAAGCATAGAAGGGTATGTGGTTTATTGCGACATTTCCGTGAGCTGAGTTGTGGGTATGTGCCGATGCAACCCGGGAAAGGTTATTGCCTATGCTTCGACACAAACTCTAAGGAAGCATGAGGAAAATTACCCTACTTGTGATTTGGAGTTTTCATTAGTGGTGCTTGCACTAAAGATATGGTGCCACTATTTGTACAGTTATATGTTTATATTTTTATAGACCAAGAGCCTCCGCAGACTTATTCCACCAGAAAGAGCTGAATTTGAGACAAAGAAGGTGGTTAGAGTCAAGAAACATTATGATGTAAGAGACTTATAAAACCAAGGAAAAGAAAATATTGTTGTAGGAGAATTGAAGAGTCGCAAGACCATGGGTAGCTTAAGCCATTTCCAGTCTGATTGGATTAAAATGCAAAGGCCCTATAATAGCTGGCTTACTTGCAAATTGTTGCTAGATATCGAAATGGGTGTTGTGGTCCAAAATATAGTAGACTCATCCTTGGTAATTAAAATTAAATAACACTGCAAGAAGACGATGAAAAATTAGTCTCACTAAGGAACAATATACCACAATAGAAGTAATCAGTTTGACTACAAATAAGATGGAGTCCTTTGATACTAAGTTTGCTTATGTGTTCATCAGGGGTGAGATATGGACACTAATTATGAATGAGGCTCATTTTTTAGATATTCGCACTTCCTTGGCAGCTACACGGATGTATCGTGGACTCCGTGCACTGTGATTGGTGGAATGGCATGAAGAAACGCATCATGATTTTGTTGACTCGATCTTAATTGAAAATAGGTAAAGGTCGAGCATTAGGAGGCCTAGGAGGTGGTTGACCAACATAGAGATTCCATCCTTGAAGTGGAGGAGATCAATATGATTTTATTACCGGTTTGCTTATGACGCGCAGACATGACTTTCTTTGGGTTATTATCGATAGTGGGGCTAACAACTGTGTCACTTCTACTTTCAAAACTACTTATATAGTCGAGGAATATGTTAATTTTATATTCATAAGGTAGTTTGCCTTCATGGTGTTCTCATCCATTATTTATGATAGTGCTTAGTTTACAACAAACTGAAATCATTCCGTAAAGGCCTAGGCACTAAAGTAAGTCTTAATACAACATTTCATCCTTAAACAAAAGAATGCTGAATGTACCATTCGCACTCGAAGATATGTTGTGTCTCGTGTGTTGATATTTGTGGAAAGGGGACCATCATGTAACCTCGGATAGAGTTTCCTATAATAATGTATACTGCGTGAAAGTATTCGATGTCCCCGTATAAAGCTTTATATGGGCGATGTTGTAGATCACCGGTGGATTGGTTCAAACTCGTGAGGGAGAACTATTGGGCTAGATTTGCTGCAACAACTATTGACAAGGTGAAATCACGTATATCGACTTATAGCCCGCAGAAGATAAAAGTCCTACGATATCCATCATCGAGTTGAGCTGTTGTTGGCGATTGGGTGTTCAATGATATCCTCTCAAAGGTGTTATGCATTTCAATAGAAAAGGCAAAAGGTTTCAGGTATGTGGGCTAAGAGTAGGATCGTCTACCAAGGTGCACATGGGCCTACAGTTGTTACCATGAAAGCGCGTAGTCCATCCCGAGATTTATATTTCCGTTCCAAAAAATGCAATGGGGATCCACTCGTATTATGTATGTTGAGGATATGCATATTTCTTAGAAGATAACCTATATTTTATGTCCCACTTTCCATTCTTGATTGGCATGTCGTAAAGCTTCGAACTAAGTGAAGTCTCACAAAGTATTGTATAAGTAACATTATTAAGAAGTAACTTGGGAAGAGGAGGAGGAGATGTGGAGGAAGTATCCTCACTTACTTACGACGCTGACATGATATCAAAATATGTATTTGCTATGTCTCTATCTTAATTTTCTGATCATATGTTCCTAGAACGTGCTAAGAGAAGTTAATCCTCATTTGAGGATGAATGTTTCTAAAGGGAGAGGATGTTACACCCTAAAAAAAGATTTAGTAATTATGATTTTTTATTCTATGTTAAGGAAAGTACGGGCTGTATATTGGTCAAACAGTGAAGAGGGAAACATGTACGAAGGGAAGTGAGCGTAAGAGTATGTGAAGTTCATAAGTGTAAATTTTAAATAACCATATCTTACAATATATAATGAGTTAGAAGTCCTTCAACCTATCAAATTGTTGATATTTGAGTCTAGTTTTTAGAACATCAAACCACTAGTCAATCGGAATTCGGAGTAAATATTTATAGGTATTTTATGGTGGCACTTTCAAGAAGTGACGTGGCCACCGCCCTAAAGCGTCTCCACTGCCCCAAATATATATTAATCATATGTTTGGCCTATAATTCATTTTCCAAAATTTTGAGAATTGAGCTTCTTGTTTCCTTCCTCACTTTCTCTCTAATTTACAGTAATCTACTAAGGAAATCTTAAGGAGAAACTCAAGAAAAGTTAAACCAAAATACAAGACATGTGAGATAGCTGGATTTCAAAGTGTCTAAGGTGTGAGGGGCTATTTTGAGCCTTACTCGCCGGCTTCTTTGGGGCAAGTTATTGCATTTTGGAATTTTTTTGACCGACTGCATGTTTCCCTTTGAATATATATTGGAATTCATGAAGAAAGGTAAGGATTTACCCTTTAAACTCTCACTCAAACTTGCATTCCAAAAGTTGGAAATTGGCAGCTAGAGAAGCTGCCATTTGGACTATTTTTGACTGAAGTTCTTGTCTGTTTTCCGTAGGATTTGGACAGTGTTTTTTTCTGGGAATATACTTCATATTGTGGGTTTGAATTGAGGGAGAATTTGCATAATTTTTTCTTTCATTTATTCCCCTTCAAAAGTTGGATAAAATTCAAGTGTAGAAGAATGACTAATGTTGTTGTTATTGTTGGTTGTTGTTGGTGTTGTCGCTGCCGGGTTAAGAAATTATTTTTGCTGCACATTTTGATATAAATTAGGCTAATTACATGCCTATAAATTCAAGAGAGTTAATAACGCGAGGTGGTTGCCACAAAGGAGAAAAATTACTAAAAGAACACGTCAAGTAAGGTATGTTAAGGTGTTCTATTCTCGTTGTTCAAGCACAAAATGTGTTGTTGAAAGGTCCAATATTCTTATGTCTTTTAAGCACTCATATTGAAGCAACTTTATTTCTTTCCAAATAGGCTGAATTTTCCTGACATGAAGTTTAATTGTTAAGAATGTTTGAAACAAGCAAATATGAAGTGAAATATGTATTACTCCAATTTTGGCATAGTTATAATTCGAGTCCAAGTCCCTCTTATCGTGGGTATTGTGAGCTGGTATTTTATTGTATGTTTCATATATTTGATGTTTATCATATCTAAGGGTCTGGTTTCTAAGTGAAATTTGCAAAATAGTTAATATAACAACGAGTAAGCAAATCTAAGCTAAGAATCGACATAATAATATTGTAAGGGGTAAATGCTCTTGTCGAAATGGAAATACCTTATCATGGTTAGTTCTTATCTTATACACATATGTGATGAGGTACATGAAGCCAATGATATCCCATGATTCTTCCTTAAGTTAAATATCACGTTATCGAAGCCAACCGTAAATGTGCCAAAAAGTTACTTATTGAGCTCATAGACTTCTTATGTCATCCAAACCTTCTTATAATTGTGAAAGTTCTTTGAAAATGTGTGTCTAAGTGCTGTTTGGAAGCTTTATGTGTGTATGTGCATATGTGCAATTATGAATAAATTTAGTAAAGATACCTATTTAGGCCGGGGCATTCCTAAATAAATTGTTTTTATGCCATATGTGCTGATTGACTTAATATGAGCCCTACTTACCCATATATGGAAAATAGTTTAGGTCAAAAAGTTATACCTACCGATGTGGTGCTGTCATGTGGGAAGATATAGTTCGTATATGAGATTATGACCTTACCACCGGTGCAATTATGTCACGTGGGCAGCTATGCTTCGAATACAAACCAATGACCTTACCAATCGATGCGATTATGTCAAAGGAAGTTGTCCTTTAGTTATGAGATCTTATTACCTTATCATAGATGCAACTACAGCCTAATGGACATATTTCCCTTTAGTTATGAGACCTCTCGAGACGGCATCTCAAAGAAAGCAGCTTTGATTGACTTGGATAGGTTATTTAGACTAGAACTATATATTTTATTAAAGGTACAACATTACTTGTATACGCACTACTTGGTTGTATCCCCACGATGTATCATATCTAGTTCGTGTAGTGGCTTCTAGAATCTCAACTTATTTCTATCCCTACTCTAGTTTTTAGCTTTCTTGATGTATTCTTATTTATAGTTTTATCCTTAAATACCAAGTATTTCATTCATATACCGACACCCCTTCTTCTAGCAACCCTTTCCCGATATCACATGCCGTTGGTGTACAGTAGAGGATTGGATCACAATCGCGTAGGAGCCCGATTTTAACAGTGGTATGTCTTTCTTCCAAGAACTATGTTCCCATTGTGATTGTTGTAAGTTTTGCAAGCGCTTTGGGTGGTCAGCCCTCATCCATCTCATGCATTTAAGTTACTTACTGGAGGCCTGTGGACTAGTTTCATGTTTGTTTGGTCATGGCTCGTTGGTCTCTCGTAGTGAAATTTAGCTTTATTATGGCAATCAGCCTCCAGCCTTTGCTATGAATATTTACCAATTTTTGCTTACCATGTGGTCCTATAGCCTCAGATGCGCTTATAGACATTATATAGCCATTCGACAATCTAAGAGCTGAGGTACCTCTTTATGCCCTACACAATTTTAAAAATATGTTCTAAGTCCCCAATTAATTTTATCAAATTAGGATCATTTGGGTTCACAATTCTAGATCTGGGTTTAGGTACCCATAGCTAGAACAGCGAGTACAAAGTAAATAACTAGACATATTACCAAAGAAATTATGGGAAAGGAATGCATTCAATGAAATTGAATCGCAAAATTGCAATCTAAACCTACGATCTACTTTATGGATAAAAAAGTAATGTTTTCTATTAGTCTATCGAATCCCTCTTCAAACAAAGAAGAAAAATCTATTTATACTAGGTCCTCCAAGAAACCAAAATAACTTAAACTCAAAGGTTCCTAATCGGTGTATGGATGGACTCGTCCTGTAAGATGACGCCCTTTCGCTCCATCGATTCAAATCCTCATCTGCCCAAGCCCTTTTATCTTTTGATTGGCGAACCATCTTTTGGAAGGATGGTCCATCTCTTGCTTCGTCGGTTAAGCAATTGGCCTCGTCTCCTCATGGATTCATCTTTCAATTGATGGACTATCTTCCGATAATGAAGTATGAAGCAGCTTGTTAGAAATATTGTAACCTATCTATGTTGGGGCCAATCCCATAGGGAATAGGGAAGAAATAATATGTTACCAAAGGAATAAATCAACCCAGTTAATATTTCTGGAGGGTTGCAATAAGAGAAAAGTAATTCTAACAAAGATTGAGTTGTTATCAAATTCAATAGAGACAAAAACTAGGATTGTGTTTACATGATTTCATAACTTAGTAGGCTTATTTTATTAGTGACCATCCCAGTGAATTTGTGTAAGACTCTGATACCTAAGTTTATGTAACGCCTCTAGACCTACATAGATAAATTTCACCTAAATTCTCTCGACTTTAGGTGTATATTTTTCCCTCGCCATAAGTCTTAGATTAACTATCCCTGCTAGGAGCCTGCTAATTAGATGAGAATTGGTAGCCTCGTGATTACCACTATTATTCTATTTTCCTAAATTCAACATCTTTGGTCGAGAAAGTTGAAGATATTGCACGTCACAACATTTGCAACCGCTAAAACTCATTAAAACAAAGAGAATAATAATCCACTCAATTCACCATTCAAGAATCACTATTTTATTTTTTCTACTTCCGTTAATCCATCACTATTACACAACTCATCAAGAGATTTAGCCTCGCTTGAAGAATAAAATAAAATTTATAACAAAAATCAAAATGAAACATTACAAAAATATAAAATTATTGGACAAATCGCCAAAGCTAATTAGAATAACGAGAACTTAATGAATTCTTCAATAAGTATATTTGACTAAGTAATTGCACTAATTGGTATGTAATTAGTGATTTTTTTTAAAATCATCCTAAGAAGGGGTATATAGAGTAGTAGAATAAATTTGTGTTGTTCCTTCTTGGAATGGGATTACAAATTCTTACACTCAAGCTACTTGAATTGGGATTGCACTTTTTGCCGCCTAGATTGCCCTGTGCGTTGCACCTCTTGGTGCGCTTGAGTGCTTGTGCATCGCGCTCTTCACTAGTTCTGCCATTGCATCACGCAGCTATAGAATAGGTTTGCCTACATGATGGCAACCTCTATTTTGTTATAGGGACTTCGTTTCTTTTAAGCTTTTGCCAACTTGTTATTTTAAGCCTTAAATAAGTACAAATACATCATTCTAATCCCTATAATATCTAATCATGTGCATTAGCTCTTTTTCACAAATATCATATAAAATCATAGAAAATGCACATAACTTGTTCTCAAAAGATAGTTAAGTATGGACAAACTATGGTAAATAAATGCGTTAATATGACCTACATCCAGAGAAAGGTGATAAATTTTCAAGAAGATGTCGTAGGATTGTTTTCATGGGATATCCCAAAGCGTTAAGGGCAAGGTGTACTATAGAAAAGAAAGAATATTATTTTTCATGAAATGTTTATTTTTATGAGACTAAGTTTCTTTATTCTTCATCAATGCATATGTTATAACCAATATTGGGGAGCTGAACACAAACACCCCGCCATAATCTGACCAAGTGAACCAATACATCCTTTCACTCTTAGAATCAAACAATTCATGATTCATGATATTAATAAAATGAAGAGAAAAATTATATCATTACATGTGGCACAAATGCCCAAAATTATCAAACATTACATATCTTAATTGTGATGGAAATGCTATAATATTAAATACATGGATTCCCATAGTTGAGATTTTCTTTATGAAAATCATACAATATGTTATAACGATTTCGTGGATTGACAAACAATGTGCAAATGAAAATAAATGTATAATAAAGATGAAAAAATATGTACAAGAAATATTTCCTTAGCCATTCTAAAAGGAATCGTGAAGTAGCAAATAAGGATGCGTAATTTTTAGGAAGAACCATGCCCTTTAGACAACACTTGGAGATTGTTTGGTCTACATAGAAAAAGTTGTTCCACCCACACAAAAGAAAAACCATGGAAAATTTGTTTTTATACTTAATCCAATTCTAAAAGAAGGAACTTTAAGACATGAAAAACATTAATATAATTAAACCATGGAATAGACTTCTGGAATTAGGAGAAGGTAGTCATACGCCCGATTACAAATTAAGTCAAACAAGGTTTTATTTCTTTTTGTAACTTAAATCAAGTTTTGGTTGGTTTAGAGAAATAGAATTCAAGCTGTTCTACTTTTTGTATAAAGAACTCTATTTTTTCTTTGAAAGTTACAATAGAAGGAGAGACTACAAAATAGAGAGAGAAAATCTATATAACAAGACAAGAAGCGGAACAACTACAACAACGAAGAACAAAGCATGACCTCGTTTATGTGTGTTATTCATATTATTCTTGAGATTTAATACTTAAAATCTTGTGGTCCTTAACTATATGGGATTTCTACACCCTAGTGATTTGTATTAGGTGTTGATTTTGTATTGTAAAAGGCTTAAAAGTCTAGATAGAGTCATTGAAGAAGATGTAAGATGTACCAACAAATAGGGAGAATTGTTGAGATTAGAATAGTTTTTGTAGGAGTCCATTCCTTAGGTGTACAAAAAGTTTCGACCATAAAATATCTTGAGCTATAGTAGATAGATTGGCGAAATCCGATTGTATATAGGTTGTAGTTTTTTCCTCACTTAAAAAAGAGTTTTTCACGTAAAATTCTTGTTCAAATTTATTATAATTTGAATTTCTTTTATTGTATAATTTCTAGAAGAAGATCTTTTATTTTATAGTGTGGAAGAAAAATAACATTTGGTATGAGAGTAGGTTATTTCAAAAGAGGTTAACACCTTGAAAGACAATGAATTAACTATCATGGGGAACTTCTCAAGTGATGATAAAGATGATGAAGTATAATAAAAGGGTCAAATTCAGAGCAAAGAAAATCGACTTAGCCAAGAGAAGACCCAAACTCAGATTTTATAGAAGACAAACACGAGTTAAACATCTCCTGGGATCAAGAGTGACATTCCACCTCTTGGAGAAAGTTAGAAAAATGTAACTACTTATACTGTGATTTTGAGTATTTGGCCCCTATCCCCTAAAATATCTCATAGCTTGTATTTTGTGATTTGTGATTGGTAGGGATGAGGGCTCAAATCTCAAGTATAATTGAATGCGTATCGAAGAATTATACCTAATTTTAGGAATTTGAGAATGGGAAAATTGAGGTGTCAACATTCTAGGTAAATGATCTTGTTAAATCCACTCCAAATTCTCGGTAGTGTGAATGATCAAAGCAAATATGTAACTCAATGTGAAGATGGGTCAAATCACAAAGATTATAATAACTCCCACTTCATCTAGTACCACTACTATAGTATTGTAAGACTAGAGTTTATTTGTATTGAGATTGAGAATAGTTAACTACAACTATTGACTCGTAAATTGCTAGGGTTGTAATCAATTTAAGAAAATTCCAGAAGTGACTCCAATTATAGGTTGATCCTCCCAGACACTAATATGGATAGATTGGATAAATGGCTATGATTGAACATGCATGTAAAGACTTAGGCAATTCATGGGTATCTTCATTAGCAATTCTATAGGTGTCAATCTACTTTAATTTTGTCAAACTAAAGAGAACTTTCTTCTACCAAATCGCTTGTTGCCAATTGAAACTCAACCTATGTCTAGGAGAATCCATTAAACAACGTTATGCCTTGTGTTATTGTTGATTGAATCTAACCTTAACCTAAATTTTCTCTTTCAAGCCTCTTAATGGAAATTGAGTAGGATTGGAGTGACTCATCACCAATTACACACTACAAAGTAATGATCAATCAAATTTTCATATGCCAAACCTTCAATTTTACCAAATTGGGATCATTAAGGTTCAAAATCCATTGGTTCACAAACTTTAAGTGATTTAGTTATCCATAGCAATAAGAATAGAAAAGGGTAATTTGACATTCTCACTAATGGAAATTGAAAATGTAGAAGAAGTTTCACTGATGAACTTCGATCTTCAAATTTACAAGAAAAATCTAAGATCTCGTAATGAAAAGTAAAGCGCCCATCGTAGGTGGCCCAAACAATATAGCTATCCATCACAAATAGTTGCATTCCATTGGCAAAGTGCTATAGGCATATAATTTTTGGGGCGTTAAGAAAGCTCAATGCATAGCGCTTATTCTCTTCACTAAAAATGAGAAACGGGGAGAAAAAAAAAAGAGGTCCTTATTAAAGAGGCTTTGCACCTTCAATCTATCTCAACTCTTTACCGAAAATAATGGCTGAAAGCTCAAAAACTAAAAACTCTCTCGAACAAAATCATGAAAATCTATTTCTATACTATGTTCCAAAAGCCCAAAATAACATAAACTCGGAGGTGCCAGTTTGTAGACAGACCGCCCTTTGACGACGTGCACATTCTTTTTTGTTCCATCATTTATGCATTTGGCCTTTGTCTATAAGCTTTTTTGTCCCTTTGATCGGGTGGATGCCTAGAAAGATGGTCCATCTTTGGCTTCTTGGCCCCTCTACAATTTCATTCTTCCTTAACCTAAGTTTGTCCTTCACCTCGATAGACCATCTTCCGAAAGACGTTTCCGCCCTTCAAATTGTCATTTTATGACTTCTCAAGATGGCTTATGGAATCATCGCTTGACAAAAATAGTTGAACATGTGAAACATCTATCAAATAGATGGTCCATCCTTTGTCTCATCGATTGGATAGATTTCTAGCTCTAACACCTATCTTCTTTTATTTTTTAGGTTCTTGAAACGTGATATAATGAGGTTAGTTTCCACTTAATTTAACTATTATACAATACACAAAATTTTATGAAATGAAGCAAAGATGTTTCACAAATTCCCTACACATCAATACTCCCAACTTAAAGCATTTTCATGTCCTCAAGTAAGCTAAGAAGAGAAAACCACCGTACACCTAACTAATGTCCCAAAATCACAAATTGCAATGACTAGGGTGGTTGGTGCACAAATGTCTACAAATACACACACCCAGTGTAATACCCCGTAAGTGCCTAAGACTAGACTCGGGGAGGTGGAAAGCAGATCAAGAGAAAAGTCTGGGATTTCTTCTCGCATTACCCGTGGTACGAGTCGCTAGGAAGAAAGGATGAGCTCTAGAAGTGGCCGTAAGTGAAAGGTTGCAACCGTATTGGAAATAATCTGCCCAGATGACTCCATTGTTGTACATAGGTCGTGGTATGTTCCTCATGGGGGAGTGACTTCCGTGTTAGTGACAAGGTGACGAATCATAACTATGAGTCGTTGGCAGGATGGAATGGCTCGGCCCTATCCAGCCGTTGTAGGAGATTAGAGACTTGAATCAGTAGCAATGCATAAAACGGACTGTAGGAGCCGCAACTAATCAGACATGCCCGTTGTCACTCGGGTAGCTCAGCTTTTCAGGATTTTCATTAAGGGTATTTTCATCATTTCTATGTCCTATGGCCCAACACTACATTATTTTAAGCTCGTAATAGGCAATTTATGAGGGGTAAGTTTATTCTAGGCTCATTCATATCCACGCATTACTGAAGGGTTTAGAAGGTGATCAAGCTTAGGCTAGTCTTCAATTTTTTCTTTTTAATTCTTCTTGGGAAATCAGAAAAGTTGTAGAATTCGATCCTATTAGGTATGTAGGGTTATGAATGTGTGACTTCGTTCACACCCATGCCCAATCCCTATCTAAATCATGAAAATTTCTATGTTGATTCTTTGGGATTTTAACCCAATGCATGAAATTCCTAATTTGTACATGGGTATGATGTAAGTATGTTTCTATTATTGAATTATGATTCATGGAGAAGTTTTTGCATTGTTTTCAAATATATTTATGTTTTCAAGCTTTATAAATTAAATGCCCAATTATGAAAAGTTCATGATTGAAATTGAGATTTATGATGAATATTCAAGTATGATGAGATATTGTTGATGAAAAGCATTTTTCAAGTGAATTGAGTATTTTCAAGAATGAATAAGATATTGGGCAATGTCCATATGATTCAAGTATGATTTATGATTTCACACGATTAAGCTTACCACATGGTTTTGAGCAGACTCCCTAATGTTCATCTTAGGTAGGGTTTGAGCAAAACTCCTCATATATGATTCAGATTTGATATCTATTTTATTATTAAGCTTCACACAAACGATGGTAAGCTTCGTGAATAAACGATGGAGAGCATATGCATGTTTTTGGGAGTAGTGTCTAGCATCGCAGTAGGCTAAGTGCCACCTCTCGCTCGAACTACTCTCCAACGTAGGTCTATACATATCATATATACTTTGGGACCTCCCTTGTGAGCGTTCCCCTACCCGATTGGGCCTCGAGATTGATATCAATATCATGGTATCGTCCTTAGCCCCGGCAAGGCTTTGACCCAGCTCTACCTACTTGTGTGTGATAGTTGGGACCACATAAGTTCTACGTGGTATGTCGGCTATATGACGAGTCTCCCATTGTTCCTCATGATTTCAGTTATGCATGTTTATAATTCATGATATATATATATGTTCTAAGAAGGTTTGACCCAATGTTCGCCTTAATTATGATTATTAGATTTCATTTTTAGGTCAAATAGATTCTATGACGTTATGTTATATTCGCATCATGAATTAAATAGCATGCAAGCCCTACTCTCACATTCTTTGATCATATTTCATTATGCATTTTTTAATGATTTTACTTATTTAAACGGTTTTACTTATTTGCATACTCGGTACATTCTACGTACCGACCACGTGATTTATGTTTGGTTAGATATTTTATATCGTTAAGTGTTATGCTATGATTATGCCATGGGTTGACTTGAGCCTTTCGGGGTTCCTTGTCCTTGTTAGCCTAGGTGCTAACTCGGGTCATGACAATTGGTATCGTAGGAAAACGCTTAGAGTGTCCTAGTGTCCTAAAGCCGCGTTATAGACTCTTCTTCATGGGTGTGAAGCGTGCCACACTTATGAAGAGGAGTCTATGAGATGTTTTAATAATGTTCCCTTTCTCTGCTGATTCTTATCATGCATGGAGAAGAAACTCTAAACAAGCCTTTTCCCCGAATCGCGCTTTACGTGCTCGCAGATAATGCCTCCCAAATGAGCGAATGGTAGGAACAGCAGACGTGGCCGCCAAACAGTACCACTAGTCCCGAACTCCAATCTGACTCCACCATGTTACCCATGCCGACTTCGGGGAAACCCTTAATATGTTGGAATGTGCCATGACTTCCGCATTAATCAACAGAGATGGCTCGTGTTCCCTAGAATGGGAATGTAGCGGCGGTAAGAGTAAGAGATTTCTCGGACGAACCCTTCCGAATTCTGGGGTCAATGGAAGACGACGACTCATATGAGTTGCTGGATGAGATTCAAGATCATCCAAATCATAGGGTGACAGAATTGAGAGCGTGTACTCTCTAGCCTCTTCCACTTTAAAGGAGTCATATATATATGGTTTTGTCGCTGGAAGGGCAATGAGGAATCAAGTGTGCCCATAGGTTGGGATTTAATGTACGACCGCATTCCCGAATGTGCTTTTCCCTAGGATGAGGGAGGCTAAGGCGGCGGAGTTCATCAACTTTGAAATAGAACGATATCATCCAGAGTACGCATTGGAATCTCTATACATCCAAGTATGCACCAAAGATGGTAGCTGATCGTAGGGCTTTGTGAGCAAGTTCATGAACTAGGCTCAGACTCCTTGGTTATAACACCCTTGAAATTTTTGTTTGGCAATTATTTTATGTTTTATTGTAGGTTGTGAAACCACGGTTGTAAATTGGTTGTAGGTGTCAAGAGAAATGTGTACGATCAACAAAACCAAAGAGTATGTGAAATTCATAGTGATCAATCTCAAATGACCATATCATCCAATATATAATGAATTAGGAGCCCCACGACCCACCAAATTAAAGATCTTTGAGTCTAGTTTTCAGAACATCAAACCACTTGTAAATTGGAGTTCGGAGTAAAAAAATAAGGGAATTTTACTGACCATTGCAAGCGGTGACGCGCATGACGCCCAGCGCTCCACCGCCCCTACCTCTATTTATTTAAGTTGTTTGCTGCTCAAATCATATCATTCCTATCAAAACGATCTGCCTGCTCCCGACATCTCTATACTTTACAGCCAAAAACTAAGATAAATCAAGGCAAATGATCAAACAAAAATTAGAGCCAAGTGAAGAAGATCATTGGAAAGTTGAAGAGAGACATTGGTGAGTCTTGTTGCTGCATTTTTGAAGCATGATAATGATGTTTTTTTTCTTCGTTTTCGGAGAAGTACTTAGATGAATATATACTACTCATTTTTAATGGTTGGATTCAAGGGAGGAGGTAAGGATTTGTCACAATCCAAAATCTTAGTTAAAAGCTGGAAAATCGCCAGGCTAGGTCGCTTTTGTTCACGCGGTGCTAGCCTAGTTTCTTCCATTCTTTGGCCTGTGAAGCTTCTGTGTTTGGGTAATCATGTTAAGCTTCCTAGATATTCCATCTTAGTAGGAGGTAAGACAAGTAAAGGGTTACCATTTCTAGCAATTAAAATTGCAAGAATTTTCTTAGCTAAAGCAAGAAGTTGAGGTTTGTTTTATGGATCATTTTTTGTGTGTTTTTGGGTGAAGTTTGGCCCCTTTTTAGAGGTTGATACAGCTGTGTTTTCCTGGGAAGAGTAATTCTTTTATTCTGGGGAATAACTACAAGAAAATCTAGGTAAGTTCACCATTTGCTTTTCCCTTAAAGACTGTGGAAACAAGTTGAAACAAAAAATTGAAATGTTGTTTTGTATTGTTGTTATGACTTCAATTGGGATGACATTTGCCCAGGAAATTGGCTCAAACCAGGATTGTTACATGATTATAACTTCAAGGAATTGAAGAATACTAAACATGGGTTGTTGGAGGAAAGAAGCGATTAAGGAAAGCTCATCGTGAATAAGGTATGTAAGGCGCCCCGTCTATCATTCTTTCAACCACGATTCTGTGTTGTGAATCGAATGAGACAGTGTAAACTTTTTAAAAGTCTGAGTATGTTGTTTAATTTAAGCTTTAAAGTCCCATGTTTTTTTGAGGATAAATGTTAATATAATTCCTAGCCGAAGGGAGATAACTTCAGCAAGTTATATTGTGTTGATTGTTGTCGTAGTTGTACATTGAGTTGGAGACCCATCACCGTGGGCATTGTTAGCTGGTCCTTGCTGTATGTCATGTGTATATATATGGATGTTAAATGTTTAAAGGTCTGCTGCTATCTTAAATTGTGAAAGCATTTAGACGAGGACATGTAAATGATTTTAAGCCACGTAAAGACGTCGCAAGCTATTGAGGGTAAACGAGCTTACCGAATTAGGGATTACCTGATTATGCTGTCCCTTATCTTATGTATGTTATGAAATATGTCAGGCCAAGGGTATATTTCATAATCCCTTTTCCCTTAAGCGAACGACAAGCTAGCGGAGCCAACTCTAATGTCCGTGGAAACGATCTACAAATTTTGTTGAAACTCTTAGGTTATCCGTAGTTCCTTACGATTTATACAAGTTTCTAATACATGAATTTAAGTTCTATTTTCTCACTTTCGCATGTTATATGTACTCATTTCCAGTTTTGCATTAAGACGAGGCTTATGCGTGCCACATGTTTAGTATTTGTCATTTCTATGTTGTATGCATTGAGCTGGTTCAGTATTAAGCCATATCGGCTCCATTTATGAATATTGTCTAAGCTTTATTGATTTTAACCTGTGTTACACCGGCTATGCTCTGCTATTTTACCTCAAAGGTGGTACAACGGCCGGACAGAGTTTACCCCGTATGAAGGGTCGGCTGGAGGCATTTTTATTTTTACTCCCGATAGCCCACCCGCTGAGGTATTTTTATTTTACTTCCCGGTGGGGCAATAATCGGCCGGACGAATTGTATAGATTTTATGGTCGCATGTCCATTGAATTTCAATTATAGTCTTTGCCAGCATTAGATGGTTTCATTTATACTTCAATAATGAGTTAATGGCCAGTTTCTGCTTCGTAATTCGTGCTGTTACTACCTTTATTTCTGGCCTAGTTATCATTTTTATCTTACATGTTTACACAAATTTACATACCAAGACATTTTATTCAGACCGACGTGCCTTCATCTTGGGACCCTTCCCGCACCGTGCATGGGCAATGTGCGCCGAGGTCTCATCATCTGATTTAGTAGGAGCCAGACAAAAACAGACAGTGGTATGCCTCTTCCGTGAGCCGCGTCTCAGTGTGGACTATTTTCAGTTTTATGTACATCATGGGTAGGCCGGGCCCTGTCCCGTGCATTTCAGCTTGTTTACTCTATAGAGGTTGATGTGGACTAGTACGTATAGTAGTGGGTTATGTAGTCATATTAATTTTTCACGCTTTGTTTAGCTTTATTGTAACCTTGTCGACTTTCCAAGTTTCATATTTATAATTGTCAAGGCATTATTGGTCAAAGATTTATCCCGGTTATAGACAGTGGCTTGGTTAGCCTTAGTGTTACATTTATAGATGCTATATAGCGGGCTTCGATCGACCATGAATCGAGTGCTAGTGGCGTCCTACCCTAGTTCTATGGCAGTGATGTAATTTGGTATCGTGAGTTGAACCTGTGTCCTAGAGTCCACAGCCATGTCTAGTAGAGTCTTTCTTATGGGTATGTTGTACACCATACTTATAATCGTGGAGGCTTTAGGAAATTTAGGAACTCAAGCCACTTATTTTACTAATAGTTCATGCTATGTGTCGAGCTCAAAAGTACCATGTTATCTAAATCTTGTTATTGTTTCAGAGTATGCTTTGACAAGGATGGTATGACTACAAGGCTGATTGGCACAGCCGTTGGGGAGGGTACTAGTCTCCCTCCGATCGGGGAGATAGGCCGAGGCTCGTGAGTGAATCTCCCCGCCCCTGGGCATATGCTCCTCCGCCCTCCACTAGAGCAATGGCAACATGTACTCCGCCTCCTCCCGCACCAGCACTTGAGGTAGTAGAGTGGCGCACTCACGCCTGTGGTATCTCCAATTATTCCATAAGACAGGTCTTGAAGGAGCGTCAAATGATGGATCATAGCCACAAAGTCAAGAGTGATGGTTGGAGGTGATGCAGAGACATGGGAGGCTAAACACCGAGAGTCCTGTGGCCCGCGAGCCTCGAGTTTTAGCCCTCCTCTATATTCACGTATCGTACCCAAGAAAGGATCCTCAGGAGTTTATCGACGACTTATAGGGTGTTAAAGGTGATACGCTACAATGACCGAGGAAGTATAGAGTTGGCGGACTTCGACTACGTGATGTGTCCATATTGTGGTATGAGGCCAGCTAGACCCGTAGGAGTCAATGCACCACTAGCTAAGTGGGATGAGTTTTCGAGGCCTATGCACCACTATCTACCCCGAGAGCTTCGACAGGATCGAGATGAGCAGTTTTTGCACCTAGACAAAGGAAGTATTAGTGTGCGTGAGTATTGTCTTCTTGGCTTAATTCTTTCAAGGTATGCTCCTCACATGGTTCAGATGATTGAGGATGTGTGAGTTCACTCCGTTTCCGTGTTAGGGTTGGGGCCTATATAGCTCTAGATTGCTTGGGGGTATCTACTGTAGAGCACATGGACATTTCACTAATTCAAGCTTTCGCCCAGAGGGTAGAGGATTTTGTTCATCACTTACGGATAATCGGACACAACATGAGTAATGAAAGAGAGCTAGGATCGTGGGTCCTTACGTAGGACTAGTGGTGACCCAGCCCTCATCATCCAGTAGTCATTAGGGCCATTAGGGAGTGCCCCACCTCGCTTTAGGGATAGAGAAGGGACTAAGGCCTACTCATCTAGCTCGACGATAGGAGTGGGCGGGGCGCAGGCGACCACCATTGCTTTCATCGGTCCCCAAAGGTGGGAAATCTACTAGGCCAAAGATCGCTACGGGAAGAATGTATGCTATTGTTGTAGCCAAAGGCACTTTATGAGCGATTGTTCATATAGGTTCGAGGTAAATCAGCACGATCACGGTTTCTTCTTCATCCTCGCCCGACCTCCTGCACTCCGACCCTCAGCTAGCAATGACTGCAAGTGCAGGGCAGAGGGAGAGAGGCTTTTAGTTCTCAAAGCAATCCTAAAAATCGATTTTATGCTTTGGCGGTCGCATGTGACTCGTAAGGCCTCACCCTTCGATGTTGTTACAGTACTTTGACTATTTATTCTTGTGCAAGATATGTCTTACTTGATCCCGGTTCTACACTCTCTTATGTCACACCATTGCTATAGTCAGCTTGAGATAGTCCTGAGTTATTATCTATACCATTTGTCGTTTCACGCCAATTGGAGAATTTGTATGTTAGCTAGACGAGTTTATCGAAACCGCATAGTATTGGTATGATAAATCAACCTTAGTTGACTGCTGAGCTTGAAATGGTTGGATTTTGATTTCATTTGGGTATGGATTGGCTTACGCCATGTTATTCTAATGTTAATTGTAGAGCTAAAGTTGTTATATTCAATTTTCCCAACAGCTAGTCCGGAATGGCAAGGTGATGCCACTATGCCTAAAGGTAAGTTTATTTCATACCTTAGCTCGTGGTTGATATCTAAGGATTGTATTTCTCACTTGGTTCGGGTAAGAAGCTTGGAATGTGAGCCTACGACTCTCCAATCAATTCCAATTGTAAATGAGTTCCCGAGGTCTTTCTAGAGGATTTGCTCGGGAATTCCTCCCTAAAGAGGATTTTGCTATTGATCTACTTCCGTGCACTCATCCTGCGAATCCCTCCCCATGCACGGCTCCAACAGAGTTAAGGGAATTAAAGGAGCAAAATTGAGAGAGATCTACTCGAGAAGGGATTCATTCGACCTAGTGTATCACTCGGGGTGAACCAAAGGCTCTTGTGCGAAAGAAAGACGGGGTCGCTAAGAATGCGTGTCAACTACAGGCAGCTAAATAAGGTTATGATTAAGAACAAGTACCCACTCTCAGATCACACCTATTTGATCGCCACAGTGGTGCGATGCTTCTCCAAGATTGATTTGAGATCCCAGACTACCGTCACGGTTAGGAAGTTGATATCCCCAAGACTGTCTTCAGGACTAGATATGGCCATTATGAGCTCTTAGTGATGTCATTTGGTCTTACTAATGCCCCAATGCCTTTATGGACCCGATGAATCGTGCTTAGGCCTTCTCTTGATGTATTTGTGGATCTTCTTCATTGATGATATTCTGATTTACTTGCTGTATCCGATATTTGCATGTGCAGCTCATTTGAGAGCGGCATACAGACTCTACATGAGCACAAGTTATATGCTAAATTTTCTAAATGTGAGTTTTGCCTAAAACTGGCCGCTTTCTTGGTCATGTAATTACAATGAAGGTATAAGAGTGGATAGTCTAAAGATAGAGGCAGAAGACTTTGGCCTGCACTTGAATCCTACAAAGGTTCGCATCTTTCGGGGTTAGCAGTTATTATCGCCGAATTTGTGAAAAAGGTTTCTACTATCGCCGAGACAATTGACAAATTTTACTCATAAAGTGCCTAAGTTTCAAAGGGATGTAGGCACAGGAGCAAAGTTTTCGTAATTGAAGGATAGGCTAAATTCGGGCATCTGTCCCGACTTTCCGCAGGGTATCGAGGGTTATGTGGTCTATTGTGATGCTACAAGAGTCAAGCAGCTGTGTTCTCGATGCAACACTGAAAGGTCATTATGCCTCTAGACAAGCTTGAGGAAGCACAAACAAAATTATCCTACCCATGATCTTGAGTTGGCCGCAAGGGTATTTGCATTGAAGATTTGGCGCCATTACTTATAATGGAGTACATGTTGATATCTTCACAAATCATAAGAGACTCCAATATTTGTTTCACAGGCGGAGATGAATTCTTTGCTGCAGAAGGTTGTTAATTGCTAAAAGATTATGATGTTAGCATTTTATCACCCGAAAGGCAAATGTTGTAGCTGATGCGTTAAGTCGCAAGTCTATGGGTAGCTTGAGTCATATCTGCTGATGATTGAAAATGATAAAGGCCTACTGACAGCTAGCTTACTTACAAAATACAGCTTACTAGATGCCGAAGACGGGGGTGTTATTGTCAAAACACAGCAGTAACTGGTTTGGTAGCCAAGTTAAGCAAGACACATGAAGATGCAGAGTTAGTCTTACCGAGAGAAAGCATACCACAACATAAGATGAGCCTATTTGATTGTGGACCCGACAGAGTTCTTAAATACCAAAGGTCGTCTATATACCTAATGTGGGTGAACTACGGAACAAATTATGAATGAAGCTCATTATTCTCGATATTCAAGACAATCTACATGTGTGCCACAAAGATGTATCATGACCGAGGGCAACTATAATGCGGAATGGCATGAAAGGACATCACCTGGCCTTGTGACTCGATGTCCCAATTGCCAACAAAAGATTGGAGCACTGCAGGCCCTGGAGGTTTGAAAGTGTGATATAGAAATTCCACTAGAAATGTGAGGTGATTAATATGGATTTTATTACAGATTAAGTGAACGAGCAAGAATCATGATTCTATCTCGTAATAGCTGATATATTAACTAAATCAGCTCACTTTGCGCTAAGACCACATATGCTACAAAGGATTATGCTAGGCTTATATACGTAGAGATAGTTCGCCACATGGCGTCCCCTTGTCCATTATTTCTACATAGGTGCCTTGCCCATCAGAACTTCGACGGGGTTCCGTAGCGCCCGGCACCCAGGTAAGCTCAACACCGTATTTCATCCTCGTACGCACGCACAGATGAACGCACCATTCAAACTCTTGAAGACATGTTGCGTGCCTCGTGTTTTAGATTTTGGCGTGTTTGGAATGAGAATGTTTCCTTGATTGACTTCGCCTATAATAACAAATCCTACCAGTAAGTAATGATGGCTCCATATGAAGCTTTTTATGGGCGAAAAATGCAGTCAATAATAATGGGTTTGAACTCAAAGGAGGCAGAATTATTGGGGCCGTAATTTAGTGCGTAAAGCTATTGACAAGGTGAAACTTATTAGAGATCGACTTCGGACAACCGAGTAGGCGTAAGTCTTGCGTGCATGCACCGTCGAGCCTCGGGAGTTTGTTGTTAATGATTGCCTTCCCGAAAGTGCCACCTATGAAATGCAAGTATGCGATTCGCCGAAAAGGCAAGATGAGTCCTAGATATGTCAGCCCTGCAGTTATTCGCAGATAGGAAAAAGTGGCCTACGAGTTGAGTTGCCAAATTTGAAAGTTAGCGTGCAGTCCACCCGCATGTCATGTATCGATGTTGCGGAAGTGTATAGAGACCCAACTCATGTTATGCCTATCGGGCATGTCCAATTTCGAGGATATGACCTTACATCGAGGTTCCAAAGCCATATTCTTGATCGGGGCAAGTCAAGAAACTTCGAACCGTTATCGCCCTGGCACGCATTATGGCATAGTAATAACATCGAGGAAGTGACTTGGGAGGCTAAGGAGGAATGAAGAATAAATCCTCACCTACTTAAGATGTCGACGTGATGTTAAGGTATGTGTTTGATACTTATTTTGATGCATATTAAGTGAAATTAATTTCCATTCGGGGACGAATGTTCCTAAAGAAGGGGGGGGGGAATATAACACCCCAAAAATTTTTTTTGGTAATTATTTGATGTTTTATGCTAGGTTAGGGATAGTACGGGTTGTATATTGGTCGTAGGTGTCAAGGTAAATGTGTACAATAAAAAAAATCAAAGAGTATGTGAAGTTCATAAGTAAGGATCAACTTTAAACGATCATATCTCCCAATATATAGTGAATTAGGTGCCCCACGACCTATAAAATTAAAGGTCTTTGAGTGTAGTTTTCAAAACATCAAACCGCTTGTCAATAGGAGTTCAGAGTAAAACATTATGGGCATTTTACCGAACCATCGCGAGCGGTGACGTGGGCATGACGCCCTAGTGCCTCCACCGCCCTACCCCTATTTGTTTAAGTTGTTTGCTGCTCAAATCATATCATTCCTATCCAAATTTGAGCTATCTGCTTAGGGGACACTTGTCTCTGTATTTTACAGCCAAAAACTAAAATAAATCAAGGGAAATCATCAACCAAAAATTGAAGCCAAGTGAAGAAGATCATTGCAAAGTTGAAGAGAGGCATCAGTGAGTCTTGTTGCTGCGTTTTTTAAGCATGATTATGGTGTTTTTTTTCTTCATTTTCGGAGAAGTGCTTAGATGAATATATACTACCTTTTTTTAATGGTTGGATTCAAGGGAGGAGGTAAGGATTCTATCCTTTAAACTTACAAAAAATCTTAGCTAAAAGCTTGAAAATTCAAAGCTAGGCTAGGTCGTTTTGTTCATGTGTGTTTAGCTGAAGTTTCTTCAATTCTTTTGCCTGTGAAGCTGCTGTGTTTGAAATCATGTTAAGCTTCCTAGATATTCCATATTTTTAGGAGTAGAAGTCAATAAAAGGGTTACCATTTCTAGCTATTAAACTTTCAAGAATTTTCTTAGCTAAAGCTAGAAGATGAAGTTGCTTTTGTAGCTCATTTTTTGTGTGTTTTGGTGAAGTTTTTGCACCTTTTTAGAGGTTGATACAGATGTGTTTTGCTGGGAATATACTCCTTTTATTCTGGGGAATAATCACAAGGAAATCTAGGTAAGTTCACCATTTTATTTTTCCCCTTAAAGACTATGGAAACAAGTTAAAACAAAGTAATGCAATGTTGTTTTGTATTGTTGTTATGGCTTCTGTTGGGATGACATTTTGCCTAGGAAATTGGCTCAAACCAGGCTTGTTACATGAGTATAAATTCAAGAATTTGAAGAATACTAAACAAGGGTTATTGGAGGAAAGAAGCGATTAAGGAAAGCTCGTCGTAACAAGGTATGTAAGCCGCCCCATCTATAATTCTTTCAAGCACGATTCGTGTGTTGTGAATCGAATGAGACAGCAACCTTTTTAAAAGTCTTGAAGCAGTATGTTAAGTTTCATTTAAGATTTAAAGTCCCACTTCCTATGTTTTATTGAGGATAAATGTTAATATTATGCCTAGCCGAAGGGAGATAACTAAAGTGTGATATTGTGTTGATTGTTGTCGTAGTTGTACATTGAGTTGGAGACCCCTCAGCATGGGCATTGTTAGCTGGTCCTTGCTGTATGTCATGTGTATATATAAGTGATGTTAAATGTGTTTAAAGGTCTGGTTTCTATCTGAAATTGGTGAAAGAGCCGAGATGAGGACGTGTAAACAATTTTAAGCCACGTAAAAACGTCACAAGCTATTGAGGGTGAACGAGCTTACCAAATTAGGATTACCTTGTTATGGTTGTACTTTATCTTATGTGTATGTTATGAAATATGTCAGGCCAAGAGGAGATTTCATAATCCTTTTCCCTTAAGCCGATGGACAAGCTAGCGAGTTTCTGAGCTCTAATGTCCCGTGGAGACGATCTACATATTTTGTTGAACCTCTTAGGTTATCTTTAGTTCCTCATGACTAATAAAAGTTTTTAATAAATGAATTTAAGTTCTATTTTCTAGCTTTGCATGTTATATGTACTCAGTTCCAGTTATGCATTATAAAGGAGGCTTATGCAGACAACATGTTTAGTATTCGTCATTTCTATGTTGTATGCATTGAGTTGGTCCAGTATTAAGCCATATCA